>CM050170.1:30077104-30307226 GCA_027410445.1 Discoglossus pictus | reverse complement strand
AAAATTCCAAGAAATACAGTTATTACACTGCATTCTGGGAAGCTTAGCTGGGACATGCAAATGTGCCCACAAATGCATCGCTCTTCAATCCATAGCCATTTGGTCTGTATAGATAAACATGCGACGGTCACATGCTGGGATTTCTGGCACATCTTTATGGTCTGTACAAATAAACATGGGACGATCACACGCTAGGATTTGTTACACGTGTTTATGGTCTGTAGAGATAAACATGAGACTGTCACACGCTGGAATTTGTTACATGTCTTTATGGTCAGTACAAATAAAGATGAGAAAGTCACATGCTAGAATTTGTTACACGTCTTTATGGTCACACACTGGGATTTGTTACATGACCAGACCTAGACTCTAATGAGTCAGAGATACAAATAGCAGACACATAATAAAAGGATCCATGTAATAAGACGTGTTCTCCTAAACGTGTAATGTAATGACTTGATATATATATATATTTATATAAATATATCTATAGGGAGGACATTCATACCTTTTGGGGAAGATATGTAAGAGCCAGCAGAACAACATTCCCACTCCTGTTTGTGTTGGGCTCAGACATTTTTAAGGCTGGCTCCTATATTTTACTTTCAGCTTTAACAACAGATCACACGCCTTGCATTTTCCACATTTTCTTAGTCCCACCACTGTATTTTTTTGTTTCTTCAAAAAGACTGTGCGTTAGTTGGTCTCCAAAGCTTCTGCCCCTTCAGTAGGTGACCAATGCCCCCTTGGTAAAAATTCTATCAACACATGATCCGTAGTCAATAAATGCCGATGTCTGTTTAAGATATTTCTGGTGGCTCCACTGTTCTCCCATAAGTTAATATACATCTGATGATTTATTTTTCATCTTTTACTTTGGTACTACAGAGCAAATCAGTTCTGTTGGTGTCCATTGCTCTTTTCTATGCTATTTTAAGCAACCGATTTGGGTATCCTCGTTCCTTGAATCTATGTCTTAAAATATCAGCTTGTTTTTTGAATTCGATGTACACTGAGCTCCCCCAACTCATACGATAAATACACTGATGAACACACACACACAAATATATATATATATATATATATATATATATATATATACACATACACACTGAGCTCCCCCATCGCATACAATAAATACACTGATGAACACACACACACACACATATATATATATATATACACATACACACTGAGCTCCCCCATCTCATACAATAAATACACTGATTAACACACAAACATATATATATATATATATATATATATATATATTACACTGAGCTCCCCCCACCCCCTCCTCATACAATAAATACACTGATGTACAATATATATATATATATATATATATATATATATATATACACATACACTGATGTACAAATGCAGATATATATATATATATATATATATCAATGAGCTCCCCCTCCTCATACGATAAATACACTAATGTACTCACTATCAGCCTTATCCAATCAATTCTAAAGGGCTCTATATAAGCACAGAGCATATTTATATTTTTTACAGATGTTTTTAGTTAGTGAACTTCTATCCAAAAGCAAGGTCTTCACTAACTAAATACTTCTGTAAAAAAATATAAATATGCTATGTGCTTATAAGAGCCCTTTAGAATTGGCCGAATCACAATTTAATAAGGCTGTAAATATCTATATATATATGTATACATAAAGTTAGATAGGTAAATAGATATAGACAGTCCCACTCCCATCACTCTGTATTATATATATATAATATATAGTATAATATCATTATATCTCGGTACCTGTTCCTGTCTTTATCCCACTCGCACCTGATAACCAGTCACAGACACAAATAACCTCCTGTATTATCTCCTGATCACTAATTGGAAAATTAATCACTTTATTTACCTGCTCAGAGTTCGCACACACAACAGATCCTCTCTTGACCACAAGCGCTAATAAAGAACCGTAAGTGAATGTACCGGAAGTCCCATCGCAAACCTCAAGTCCCAGAATGCTCAACAGCACATGCAGGTGCCACTCGGCACATTAGGGGGCGGTTCTTTAATGTAATCTTGTTTCCATGGTGACGCTGCTTATCTAAATCTGTCTCTCACCTGAGGTTGGCTGCCATCTTGGAAAGTGGCAGGGTTAGAGCGATTGGCTACAGGGCGGCCGGGGAATGCTGCTTGGACTGGGGGTCCCCCTTAGTTAGTGTTGTTGGGGCCCCTATTCCTGGTCTCACCCCTGTTAGCCCCAAATTGAACAGCTAGGTGGGCAGCCTTCTCCCCTGTAGTGAAGTCTCGATCTTGTACCCATGCTCTCAGTCCCTCAGGACAAATAAAATACAATTGTTCAATGAGGACCACATCCAAAATGTCTTCAAATGTGGTTGCCCCCTTCCCTTTCCACCAACTGAGGCAGGCATGCCTCATCCGACACATCACTTCAGAGTAGGTGTCCCCGGGGCCCTTGGTGTACGTTAAGAATGTGTGCAGGTAAGTCTCAGGGGTAACAGCATACCTGTTTAGCAACACTCTCCAGGGGCCTCAGCATAGGTCTTCTGCTCCTTAGAAATTGCCCTGAATGCCTCACTAGCTCTCCCACTTAGTCTGCTAGCCATCAGTGTAATCCACTCCTTCTCTGGCACTTGATGCAAGTCACACAGATGTTCATAGTCCTGTAGGAAACCACCAATGTCCCCTTTCTTATAACAGAAGTGCTTGACACTGCTGTATGCCATTTTTAGTCTGGCTGTCCCTATTTCTTTTCCCTCCTTGGATCCTAGAGAGGAATGGATAGTCTCTTTTCTGTTTTGTAGCCGTACCTCACAACTTAATTGGGTCCGGACGGCCATCACTTGTGCCTCTGGAATGACAGACCTCCACCCCTGGAATCTCTGGAATACCTCATCCTCCTCCTCTGCAGTAAGCTCCATCTCTGGAACTGGCCTTGGGTCAGGTTCTGTAACCTCCTCCTGTGTTTCCATACTTTCCTCCACCTGATGGAGCTCATCCACCAACAAAAGCTCCTAGATCATGTCTGCAAAATCGGTTGAGGATGAGAGGGTTGAGGAGGGAGGTTGAGGATGAGGAGGGAGGATGAAGAAGGTTGAGGATGAGGAGTGGGGTTGAGGGGGAGGTTGAGAATGAGGAAGGGGGTTGTGGAGGGTGATAAGGGAGGGGGGAAGAGACACAGGGAAGGGAGGGAGAAGAGACACGAGAAAGGGGAAAGAGGGGGACACAGAGGGCACAAGAGGGACACAGGGGGCAGCACATTTCCCACCCTCGGCTTATACTCAAGTCACTCATTTTTCCCAGTATTTTGTGGTAAAATAGGTGCCTTATACTCGGGTCGGCTTATATTCAAGTATATACGGTATTTTAAACATTCAAAACATATTTTATCATGCTTTACTGTGATTTGGTCTAAATTGTGCTGAATTAGGTGGCCCTTTAAATACAACACTGTCTACTGTAATAACACATTAAAACCTAACAATAAATCACGTACAAATGCACAGTAGTATCACTTACCTCCATTATCTAGAATGACTCCTGAAATATTGTGACAGGAACTGCCGGGTGCAGAGTAACAAGATGAGGCCTGGAGTATCTGCGTGAGTAGAGAATGGAGAGAGGATGAAATGGCGCAGCAAAGGGGCTCATAGTATCACTGGGGTACAGACGGGATCTTGGAAGTAGAAAATACAATATTACACAAGTGATAAAGTACTTTGTTATGCCTATAGTATTAATCTATATCTTATGGGAGCCTCCATTGTGACGATGTAACTCTTACTGTGGAGTAGCATGAAATGATTAATAGCAGCCAATACTAACAGGAAGTCATTTATACTGAGACACAAAATGGCGCCAGGAATGAGTGACCAGTAACTTCAAACTGCATCAACATTCTAGTCCCGCCCCCAACTGCCCCTCAGGTGCTTAAATCTGTCACTCACACCCCAGCATTTCATTGTATATATATATATAACATGAGATTAGAGTGTTTCTATCATGTCTAACAGTGGTTTCACATCCCATAGTTCCCATGTGTTCTTGCCTGCTGCTGCATGTTACTTCCTGATGTGCGTAAACTAATGAGCTTCCCATTAATGCTGCTGGGGGCTCTGGCTGTAGTTACTGCCCCTTACTCACTTTGCAGAAACAAACTTCCTGTGTATTCATAGTCTGCTCACACCTCAGGCAGCTGAGCTACTGAACACAAAATGGCTGACTGAACACAAAATGGCTGACTGAACACAAAATGGCTGATTCCACAGCAGCATAAATACAAATACAAGTAATAAGAGTCCAGATGGTGATCTATTTCTATTCCAACATGTTGCACATTTTTAGGTGAAGTTCTTAATAAAAGTAATTGTAGGAATGTAACTAATAGCTCCTCAGTAATATGACTGTAATTATCTGGTATATTGCCTAATTGCACTGTTTATATATTACATATGACATATAATATCACATTTAAGTCATGAGATGTTGAGCTTCATTTGTGAGGAGGAAAGAGAAGAAATCACCATCTAAACTGCACTTATTGTGTGACACAGATCTGATTTATACACAACACAGATCTATACTATAAACTGTCTGTGTAAATGTGATGGAGAAATCTGTATAAATGTGACAGAACTCACCAGTGTGACTTATATGAGGTAAAGAGACACGTTATATAACACAAGATGGCTGACAGCTGGAGCTGAGGTATCACAGGCAGATAAAGGACTACAATCATCAAAACTACAAAATCTTTATTTATACACAGACAAACATCCCACTACCTGGCTGTACAGCTGCCTGTTAATTACTTTAATTACTTCCCAAATTATACATTTACCAGTAAAGATACTAATGATACAGACCTGCTTACACATATTACACAGGACAGGGCCCAGCCCAGAGGATAATAGATCATCACTAAGTCTAGTGCAGAGCCGCCATATTTCTTGTGCTTTTTTCTTTATTCTATATCATGTTCATCTCTAGAGGACAATTCCAGCCGATTAACTTCCAGTTACAGAAGTGAAGATCAGTGTTAATAATCACTAAACATGACATTTATATCTGTATTTACCTGGTATTGTGTAACCTGGTGGTCATTGTCACTGCGTGTAACAGTAACTATATAATGTCTGTATGGTCAGGACACGGCCAGAGTGGCTAAACCAGCCTCTAAATGGCCACTGTAGTGCTGTAGTTATACTATTATATACATTTATACTGCAGTGATTTAACCACTTGGTTTCTGCTGATCTACCTGTGAATGGGTTTGTGAAGCTGTGAACTCTAAACCACCCCAGTATGTCTGCCAAGATAACCTTATGGATCAGCACAACCTGAGATGTGTCTAGCGTGCTGTGCTCCACAGGGTCACAGAGAGTCGGACACGACTAAAAAACCACAACAACAATATACATTATATAGTTTCATAAACCAGGCAACCCAGGGAGACCAATACGGGTATGGACACAACGACTGAACATTTATCTGGCCTTGTTGTAAACATCCTTAAGATACTAGTTACAAACACCAGCAGCTATATAAAGGACACCACTGAGTTTCTTAAATACTTGTCACCATGGATGATCTCTGTATAACAACGTCCCACACAAAGATGGCACTGAGGCATGCCTTAAGTTTCTCTCAGCACACATACAGAGCCAGAAATATAACCCTCATACCATTACCAAACTACTAGAATATATCCTGACCCATAACTATTTCATCTTCACCAAACATGTTTACCTACAAATAATGGGGCAGTAATGGGTCCAAAAATAGCACCACAATACCCTGTCTATACGTAACTATTTATGGGACAGAGATCCTTGTCCACATATATTCACAAGCCATATAGATACTACCATTACATAGATGACCTGTTCCTCATATGGAGAGGAGGAGAAAAAACCTCAGAGACTTCCACATTTTTTTTATATCGTTCACCCATCTATTCTACTTAAAATGGATTACACTCATGTATGGGTGAGCTTTCTAGACACCACCATATCCATCACAAAATATTTAAGGATTTACAACCACTACTAACAGAGGACTCAGAATTAAAACATATATTCCTCAAACCTCCCATTCTTGGATTTAGACAACCACTGAATCTGGGACAAACCTTCGTCATCAGCAGATTAGACAATAAACACCACCACCGAGAAAATGATACCAAACTATGAGCCACATTCAATTGCAAGCCCGCAACTCGATCGATGTAGGCCGTATGTCTGCGGGTGTGTTGCGGGCTCCCGTTCGTCATGGATTGTAATGCTATCCAATTGAACAAGGGCGCGAGTTACAAGTCGAAGCCTCAAGCTCGTAAATCCCTCCCGTGACTGAAAACTGTTAAGGGACTGGCCAAGATGCAATCGGAACGTTATGATCCAATCACGATATAACATTGTGCGACACAGGCCTCCAATCCAATAGAAAGCGGTCTAGCCGCATATGATTGACAGAGGGAGATTATACATTTGCATTCCACCCGCTCATGCGTTGACCCGCTCATGGGTTTAGGACACAAAAAAAACATCCATATCCTTCTGTATTACAAGCAGACTCAGTTTATTATTTCAGATCCAGTATCTTTTACAACACCTTCCCCACCAACACAGGCTAACTCCTATCAGACCCGCCCCTCCTTTTATTGACCGGCGTGTTTTTCCTGGCTGACATATCTTTACTCACACCAGCTATCTCAGGCTTGGGAAGGGGGTAATTAGTAGGAGGCTGATTCACTTTTATGACCCCACTTAGACCAGATAGAGGGGTTTGGAAATGTATTATGCTTTGATCTGTTGCAAGAGCCTGTGTTTATACTATGTGACCTTCTCTGCTCAGGTCGTGGAGGGGAAAATGACAGGAGTGTTAGTAATTCTTGTTGTCAAGACATCTGGGGAGTTTATGTAATTTGGGGTCAAGAACCAGTCAACAGGCCCCAGCTAGACAAAATGGTTGATCACAGTACATAAAAACAACACATACATGTTAACCCAGAACCCGTAACAGTACTTTATGCGCTCCATGATGTCCCTCGCTCCCTTTCTTATTAGTGTAGCATAGAGGGATCATCCTGACAGATAATTTTTAGCCACACTGCTTTTACTTGTCCTCCTGTCTGAAAGTGCATCTGCATTCTGATGGACCTTTCCTCGTCTGTGTTGAATGGCAAAATTATAAGTCTGTAAGGCCTAGCTCCACCTCAGTAAACGACCATTATCCCCAGCCACCCTGGATTAACCAACACAGGGGATTATGGTCAGTAACCACAAGTAAATTCTTTCCCATACAAATAGTGTTGTAGCTTCTTACGGGCCCATACCACAGCCAGGCACTCCTTTTCAACTGCTGCATATGCCACCTCCCTGTGTAGCAGCTTTTGGCTGAGGTATGCAATAGGGTGCTCACATCCCTGCTCATCCTTTTGATTTAGCACAGCTCCCCAGTCCATACATGGAAGCATCTTGTTTGTACAATAAAGTGCCGTTGATAGTCGGGGAGCAGCTAATACAGGAGAGCATCCTTCAAGGCCCGGAAGGCAACCTCACAAGCAGGGATCCAGTCCGCCATCCTGGGCATCCTCGTCTTTGTCAAGTCGGTCAGGTGGTACATTTTCTGTAATAACCCGTGGTCCCCCAGGAAAGCCATTCATCTGTTTCTTTAGTTTGGGGGTGGGCCATGCAGCTATCCCCTATACCTTGGCTGGTTCTGGCCTAATCCGCCCACCTGCCCACCCAATGACCTAAATACTGTACTTCAGCCCTGGCCCACTGACATTTTTTTGGGGGAATAGTCAATCTAGAGAATAGGGGCTTGGTAGGGGCCAGATTTCCACCAGCTGCCTTTGGAGGGCTGCAATTAAATTTAAGACTGTTCCTACACCTCCCATCTGATTGTTATACCCAGGATGGGGCTTAACAGGTCAGGTAGGACTCCTACCTCTGGGTCACTGCCGGTAGGCAGACAAATAGCTAGCAAATGTTTGGGTGCGTCTCTGGTATTATTTCAGCCTGTTTATGTGGGCCACCCTTGTGACCTTTCTCTCGGGTCTACCATTACCACATATGTATGGAGGTTCAATTTCTTAGTAATTGGGTAGGGCCCTTCCCACTTGCCTTGAGCTTATCCTGGGGATGTGGGACCTAACCATCAAAATCTCTTGTCCTACCTCCAGTTCCCTCTCCTTGGTTCCCCCTATCATAGTATTTCTTGGCTTGGGCCACTTGCATGTGGTCCCTAACCCAAGCCAGTTAACATGGCTAGTTTTCTCCCTGAAAGCTATGACATATCAGGCTACGAAAACCTGGTGTTGCCCATAGTCACGCTTCCCATGCTTCTCTGATCACGTTCAAAGGTCCCCTTAACTGTCTACCGTAAAGGAGTTCAAAGGGAGAGAACCCCGTGGACTCCCGTGGTAGTTCCCGGTAGGCAAGGAGAAGGTAGGGAAGTAGACACTCCCAATCCTTCTCTTGCTCTGTGAAAGTACAGAGCATTTTCTTAAGGGTACAATTGAACCTCTCACAAAGGCCATTGGCCTGGGGATGTATGGAGAGGACTCAGGGTGTTTGATACCACATAACTTCCATAATTGTTGGGTTACTGTAGCCATAAACTGGGTACCCCGGTCAGACAGGATGTCTTTAGGGGAACCCCATTCGGGAGAAAAAAAACAATAAAGCCTCTGCTACCTTGGTAGCCAAAATCTTAGACAAGGGAACAGCTTCAGGATATCGGGTGGCATAGTCTTCTATGGTCAGAATGAACTGCTTCCCAGTCTTGCTGGGTCCTATCAGGTCAATAGCCACTCTATGAAACTGAGCGGCCATGTCGCTGCAGGGCATCACAGGAGCTACAGTAAGTATTAACATCCCTGTTCACGCCCGGCCAGTAGAACAACCTGGTAAGGAGAAAACGTGTCTTCTTCACCCCCATGTGTCCAGCCTTGTGAGCTATCTCTAGCAATCTCCCTCTAAACTTTTGGAGAACAACCATCTGCTTCTTTACCTCTCTCATCCCATCTCCCTCATGTTCAGAGGTAATTCTGTACAGCAAATCTTCTTCCCACACATACTCATCTCCCTCAGGACCCTTCTTTCGCTTGTCAGACCCTTTGCCTAGCCCCAGCCAAGGGTACCTTTCACTTCTCCTACAGTAGCCAAACCCAGACCCAGTTTTCCCAGCAGGTAATGGACTTACCCCAGTTTCCAGGTACCCAGTCTCATCCTCGGCGTTTAGACCATCCCTGGTGACCTTGGCAGCTTGCAATCTGGTCACAACAGTGGACATCCCGGCTCTCTAGATTGCCCCAAATCATTGCCCAACAAAACCTCAGCTGGGAGCCCATGCATAACTCCCACTTCACAAACTCCTTTCCTAGTGCCCCAATCCAAATGCAAGCGGGTGACTGGGATGGAAATATTTTGACCTCCAGCCACCATGACCTCCATGATCTTAGGGAGCATGGCTGTGTGTGGTACTATTTTCGGATGGACCACAGTCACTGCAGCTCCTGTATCTCAAAATCCCCTTGCCTTCCTTTCCCTGGACCAAAACCTTTTGGAAATGCTGGTTCCTGTTGCCATCTGAACTGGTTTGCACAGCATGGATGGGGTGATAGAAATCCCCCTCTCTGGGTCTGGTCTGGATCACTCCAGACTCCCTCAAGGTCCACATTTCACTCCCCAGATAGTAGACAGGCTTAGTGGAATGTCTGTTTTCCCTGAGCGGCACATTGGGGCATTCTCTTTTCATTGCCCTGGTTGATGACAACCATAGCACCCCCCCCCCCGCCCCCTTGTGGTCAGAGTGACAGGGACAAGAGCTGGTAAGCACTGTGGGATGTGGGGCCACTCCAGTGGTCACCTGAGGTTGGCTGTCATCTTGGAAAGTGGCAGGGTTAGAGCGGTTGGCTACAAGGCGGCCGGGGAATGGTGCTTGGACTGGGGGTCCCCCTTAGTTAGTGTTGTTGGGGCCCCTATTCCTGGTCTCACCCTTGTAGCCCCCAAAATGATCAGCTAGGTGGGCAGCCTTCTCCCCTGTATGTGAGGTCTCGATCTTGTACCCATGCTCTCAGTCCCTCAGGACAAATAAAATACAATTGTTTCAATGAGGACCACATCCAACATTTCCTCAAATGTGGTTGCCCCCTTCCCTTTCCACCAACTGAGGCAGGCATGCCTCATCCGACACATCACTTCAGAGTAGGTGTCCCCGGGGCCCTTGGTGTACATTAAGAATTTGTGCAGGTAAGTCTCAGGGGTAACAGCATACCTGTTTAGCAACACTCTCCAGGGGCCTCAGCATAGGTCTTCTGCTCCTTGGAAATTGCCCTGAATGCCTCACTAGCTCTCCCACTTAGCCATCAGTGTAATCCACTCCTTCTCTGGCACTTGATGCAAGTCACACAGATGTTCATAGTCCTGTAGGAAACCACCAATGTCCCCTTTCTTATCACAGAAGTGCTTGACACTGCTGTATGCCATTTTTTGGTCTGGCTGCCCCTATATCTTTTCCCTCCTTGGATCCTAGAGAGGAATGGATAGTCTCTTTTCTGTTTTGTAGCCGTACCTCACAATTTCGTTGGGTCCGGACGGCCATCACTTGTGCCTCTGGAATGACAGACCTCAACCCCTGGAATCTCTGGAATACCTCATCCTCCTCCTCTGCAGTAAGCTCCATCTCTGGAACTGGCCTTGGGTCAGGTTCTGTAACTCCTCCTGTGTTTCCATACTTTCCCTCCACCTGATGGAGCTCATCCACCAACAAAAGCTCCTAGATCATGTCTGCAAAATCGGTTGAGGAGGCAAGTTGAGAATGAGGAGGGGGGGTTGAGGGGGAGGTTGAGAATGAGGAGGGGGTTGAGGAGGGAAGAGGGGGTGAAGAGACACAGGGGAGGGAGAGGGGAAAAGAGACACAGGGGGAGAGAGAGGGGGACAACAAAAAAAAGGGCACACAAAAAGGGGACACAGAGGGCACAAGAGGGACACAGGGGGCAGCACATTTCCCACCCTCGACTTATACTCGAGTCACTCATTTTTCCCAGTATTTTGTGGTAAAATAGGTGCCTCGGCTTATACTCGGGTCGGCTTTATACTCGAGTATATACAGTATATCAAAACATTATTTTATCATGCTTTACTATGATTTGGTATAAAATTGTTCTGAATTAGGTGGCCCTTTAATACAACACTGACTACTGTAATAACACATTAAAACCTAACACTAAATCACGTACAAATGCACAGTAGTATCCTTACCTCCATTATCTAGAATGACTCCTGAAATATTGTGACAGGAACTGCAGGGTGCAGAGTAACAAGATGAGGTCTGGAGTATCTGTGTGAGTAGAGAATGGAGAGAGGATGAAGATGGCGCAGCAAAGGGGCTCATAGTATCACTGGGATACAGACGGGATCTTGGAAGTAGAAAATACAATATTACAACAAGTGATAAAGTACTTTGTTATGCCTATAGTATTAATCTATATCTTATGGGAACCTCCATTGTGACGATTTAACTCTTACTGTGGAGTAGCATGAAATGATTAATAGCAGCCAATACTAACAGAAAGTCATTTATACTGAGACACAAAATGGCGCCAGGAATGAGTGACCAGTAACTTCAAACTACATCAACATTCTAGTCCCGCCCCCAACTGCCCCTCTCAGGTGCTTAAATATGTCACTCACACCTCAGCATTTCATTTTATATATATAACATGAGATAAGAGTGTTTCTTTCATGTCTAACAATGGTTTCACCTCCCATAGTTCCCATGTTGTGTTCTTGCCTGTTGTTGCATGTTACTTCCTGATGTGTGTAAACTAATGAGCTTCCCATTGATGCTGCTGGGAGCTCTGACTGTAGTTACTGCCCCTTACTCACTTTGCAGAAACAAACTTCCTGTGTATTCATAGTCTGCTCACACCTCAGGCAGCTGAGCTACTGAACACAAAATGGGCAGACTGAACACAAAATGGCTGACTGAAACCAAAATGGCTGACTGAACACAAAATGTCCTGATTCCACAGCAGCATAAATACAAATACAAGTAATAAATCAGAGTCCAGATGGTGATCTATTTCTATTCTAACAACATGTTGCACATTTTCAGGTGAAGTTCTTAATAAAAGTAATTGTAGGAATGTAACCAATAGCTCCTCAGTAATATGACTGTAATTATCTGGTGTAATTTACCTAATAGCACTGTTTATATATTACATATGACATATAATATCACATTTAAGTCATGAGATGTTGAGCTTCATTTGTGAGGAGGAAAGAGAAGAAATCACCATTTAAACTGCACTTATTGTGTGACACAGATCTGATTTATACACAACACAGATCTATACTATAAACTGTCTGTGTAAATGTGATGGAGAAATCTGTATAAATGTGACAGAACTCACCAGTGTGACTTATATGAGGTACAGAGACACGTTATATAATACAAGATGGCTGACAGCTGGAGCTGAGGTATCACAGGCAGATAAAGGACTACAATTCATCAAAACTACAAAATCTTTATTTATACACAGACAAATATCCCACCAGTTTACCTGGGCTGTACAGCTGCCTGTTAATTACTTTAATTACTTCCCAACAATTATACATTTTCCCAGTAAAGATACTAATGATACAGACCTGCTTACACATATTACACAGGACAGGGCCCAGCCCAGAGGATAATAGATCATCACTAAGTCTAGTGCAGAGCCGCCATATCTCTTGTGCTTTTTGCTTTATTTTCTATAACATGTTCATCTCTAGAGGACAATTCCAGCCGATTAACTTCCAGTTACAGAAGTGAAGATCAGTGTTAATACTATCACTAAACATGACATTTATACCTGTATTTACCTGGTATTGTGTAACCTGGTGGTCATTGTCACCGCGTGTAACGGTAACTATATAATGTCTGTATGGTCAGGACACGGTCAGAGTGGCTAAACCAGCCTCTAAATGGTCACTGTAGTCCTGTAGTTATACTAATATATACATTTATACTGCAGTGAGTTCACCATTGTGGTTTCTGCTGATCTACTTCCTGAGATGGGAGGAGACTTTTAATGCAGATGATGCTTCTATATACAAAGTGAGAATGAGGCAGCTAAAACTGACAGTGCTCCCAGTGGGTCTATTGGATGCTCATGAGTTTACCCTTTTCATCTGAGTTAAGAAAATGGAGCCCTACAACAATTAAATAATTGTAGCCATCTAGGAAAATTTAGCCCATTACTAAGTTTGCCATTCTGGGCTGTCAGTCAGTCTTTCTGATCCACCTACAACCCAAGATTCTAAAGAAAAACCCACCCAGGATATTTTGTGAGCCAATTAGCCAATAATTTCCAAGCATCTGGAATATAAGGACCTCTGCAACATCTAAACATTGATCCCATACCATGGGGGTCTTTAAAGGTATTCCTATTAGTGCCTAATATACCCTGGGGGGTTATATAGCCACAACGGTTTTCCTATTAACGTCGTGATTACCTTGAGAATTTTAAAGTATTCCCATGGTACCTAATGTAACCCTTACCAGTGCTAGCGGGTTTTTTAGATCCCCATGGTCCCCTAAAGTTGCATATTTTTACCCTTCTTGACCGCTACCTTTCCATGGTGAATGGGTTTGTGAAGCTGTGAACTCTAAACCACCCGAGTATGTCTGCCAAGATAACCTTATGGATTAGCACAACCTGAAATAAGATGTGTCTAGCGCTCCATAGGGTCCCAGAGAGTCGGACACGACTAAAAAACCACAACAACAAGAACAATATATATTATACTAGCGTATTGCCCGTCAAAAAATGACGGCAATGAGATGTGTATGTTTGGAAAGTTGTTTAGTTATTAATATACATATGGAATTGTAAGGTAGCTAATGGTGTTTTGTGTGTACTACTGAAATATAGAATTCCAATTAATAAATAATAATAAATTACTTTACGTGCGCGAGCTGAAACCGTTAGCGTAGTTGTTTACTTCCGCATTATCGTAAAATGGCGGGTAATGTGTGGTATGCGTCTTATCGTATTATCCGTACGTGTTTTCCATGGTTATAGTTCTGTAGCCTCGTTTTCGTTTTTTTCGGCCGCCATTTTTTCTCTCGCTTCGAGAATTTTTTAGTGTCTAAACTGTTTTATTTTTAGCGAAATGAAGGTGTAACTTGTTTTTTTGAGGTCGTGGATGCTCCCTCTTGCTGTCGGTAAGCTTTTTATGTATGTGCTGTGTGTATTTATTGTGTTTGTATTTTTTTTCCTGTTTGCGAGTTGCGGCAGTATTTTTTTGCTCCGTATTAACGCTCATTGCCAAAGTGCTCTGTATTAACGGCTCCCCTCGCTACGCGAAGCTCGCCTGCAATGAGCGCCTGCGGCGGTCATTGCCAAAGTGCTACAGTTTAACGGCTCGCCTCGCTGCGCGAGGCTCGCCGGGCGATGAGCGTCTGCGGCGCTCATCGCTAAGCCCGCTAAAGTACTACGGTTTAACGGCGCGCCTCGCTTCGCGAGGCTCGCCGGGCAATGAGCGCCTGCGGCGCTTATCGCTAAGCCCGCTAAGTAGTACAGACCACGCAAACAGCGTGACGACGACTCGTAGCAGGACAATTATAATATGTGATAGTTTCATAAACCAGGCAACCCAGGGAGACCAATAAAACTGAACATTTATCTGGCCTTGTTGTAAACATCCTTAAGATACTAGTTACAAACACCAGCAGCTATATACAGGACAACACTGAGTTTCTTAAATACTTGTCACCATGGATGATCTCTGTATAACAACATCCCACACAAAGATGGCACTGAGGCATGCCTTAAGTTTCTCTCAACACACATACAGAGCCAGAAATATAACCCTCATACCATTACCAAACTACTAGAATATATCCTGACCCATAACTATTTCATCTTCACCAAACATGTTTACCTACAAATAATGGGGCAGCAATGGGTCCAAAAACAGCACCACAATACCCTGTCTATACGCAACTATTTATGGGACAGTGATCCTTGTCCACATATATTCACAAGCCATATAGATTACTACCATTACATAGATGACCTGTTCATCATATGGAGAGAAGGAGAAAAAACCTCAGAGACTTCCACATTTTTTTATATCTTTCACCCATCTATTGTACTTAAAATGGATTACACTCATGTATAGGTGAGCTTTCTAGACACCACCATATCCATCACAATTGGCACACACCACTCATCCGTGTATATGTAACCTACGGACAGATGCAGTTACCTCCACAGCTCTAGTTCCCATCCATCTCATACTAAACAAGTGATGATTCATAGTCAAGCCTCAGATAGCACCACATATGACTGTGATAAACACTTAAACACACTGTCTAGGTCCTTCAAGCAGAAAGGTTATAATCCATGTGTTACACAGACAGTCCAATCTGCCATTAATATGCCCAAGAACACCAGTTATAATACAATACTAAAGAAACGACTTCACATACACCTCTGGTAACCACAAACCATCCGGCTCTAGAAGAAATACACAAAATATTTAAGGATTTACAACCACTACTAACAGAGGACTCAGAATTAAAACATATAAACCTCCCATTCTTGGATTTAGACAACCACCAAATCTGGGACAAACCTTTGTCATCAGAAGATTAGCCAATAAACAGCACCACCGAGAAGATGATACCAAACCTTGCAAACTATGAGCCACATTCAATTGCAAGCCCGCAACTCGATCGCTGTAGGCCGTATGTCTGCATGTGTGTTGCGGGCTACCGTTCGTCACCGACTGCAATGCTATTCAATTAAGGACGCGAGTTACAAGTCGAAGCCTCATGCTCGTAAATCCCTCCTGCGGCTGAAAACTGTCCGAGATGCAATCGGACGTTACGATCCAATCACGATATAACGTAGTGCGACACAGGTCTCTAATCCAATAGAAAGTGGTCCAGCCGCAGATGATTGACAGAGGGAATTATACATTTGCATTCCACCCGCCCAAGCGTTGACTGTGTTGTATTTTCTTTCGAAGTAGCACACAGGGCCAAGAATTGGTGGTTTCAGGGAGTAAGAGAAAGCAGGAGTTATTTCAGAAAAGTAATTTGCAGTTTTGTTCATTTAGATTCTACTATTTAATATTTTACATTTAATCCTTGATTACACATATTTACAGATTACACATATTTGCAATATACATAATTTTAAGAAAACATATATAGACATTGTAGAGGTAGGGCACATCCATACACTCCCCACCGATCTCATCCCCCACACCCATCTCCCCCCTACACAGTTATAAAAATACACATAATACACATTTTTTTCCCTTCATATAATTAACAGTTTACACTTATATTTATTTATCGTTTATTTATTTTTTTGGGATAAGATGGGAGGGAGGAGGAGGAGGAGTGGAGAGTTGGGGGGGAAAAAGGAGAAGATAGAGGTGAGTGAGGTGGCCATGGGGAGTAGTGGTGGGAAGAAGGAGAAGGCAGAGAGGAGTGGTGGGGAGGAGGAGGAGGAGAGGAGTAATGGAGAGGTGAAGGAGGTGGAGAAGGAACAGAGTGGCGGAGAGGAGAAGTAGGAAAGTTTAGAGGAGCAGGTGGGTGATGGCAGGGTGGCCCGAGCAGCAGGGACACGTAGGAGAGGGAAAGAGGGGAAGGGGCCTGATCCCGGGGGGGTGGTAGTTCGGGGGAGGGACAGGTCATGGAGGCGAGGATCTCCATCACCAGTCGGGAGGCCAAGAGGCTAAGGGCCCACAATTACACGCACTGGGAGAATGTGGTCCTCCTCAATGTAATCAACCACTGCAGCCTATGTATTACAGACTGCAGCCGGAATAAAGATAGCATTAGGAGGCAAGAACAATCAAGACCAAGACCCAAAGAATAGATCACATCTAGCAAATGATAGCTAATCTGAATTGCAAATAGGAGGATCATCCAGGTTCAAGCCTAGATTTCAGATGCACACAGAACAATGTATTATTCATTGCTAGACACTTGCCCATCAAAAATGACGGGAATAACATTTTAAGGCTGGGAATGCCGTACCTTCAGCGCTCAGCGCGAGCAACGTGCTGAGCGCCTTCGGTGCTCATTGCAGCCTCTCCCTCTGTCTACTGTAAGGCTAGCAATGCGTGTGTGTGTGCGTGCATGTGTGTGTGTGTGCTAGAACCATCACCAGAGATTATTCATGGTCATAGATACCATGTCCAGTTACATAGCCTGGTCTGGTCAGTGGTCATGTATGCCAGATATTGTCCAGGCCAGACTAGTTGTTATGATATTGGTGGTACAAAGTTTGGAGTCCAGTAGCCAGATCAGCAAAAACTCCCTGCCAGAGATAGCCACTCGTTACCCAGGAGGTTGAGCCCCTGAGCCTTGAGTGGCTGTCTGCTCTGAAGCAGAGAATGGAGTCAGGAACAGAAGGATAATAATCTTAGTGAGGCAAGCCGAGGTCAGTGGGAAGGAGAAGCAGCAAAGTCAAAAACGATCCAAGTTCAGCAACAGGTAGGAGAAACAGAACAAGCCTTTATTGAAGTGATCAGGAACCACACAATAATCTGGCAAGGATACAGAGACAGGAAGTGCCTTATATAGGCCAAGAACCGGACAGCTGACCAGACACAGCTAAAGAGAGTTGACACTGATTTCATTGCTTTTAGAGTCAAGGTATCAGGTCTCAGGCAAATCTGCAAGAGGCAGGCTGGTGTACAGGTAGGGAAAAGGTTTAGCAAGCATGCAGACCAGGGTTCGAATCTCAGCAGAGTCAATTCCTCACATTACCCCCACCTCTATAGGCGCAGCCTCTGGATGCCCTATTACCCGGTTTAGCAGGGTGCTGTGCATGGAAAGACCGAAGAAGATCAGGAGCGTGAATATTGTCCACTGGTTCCCACGATCTATCCTCCTCACCATAGCCTTTCCACCTAACCAAATATTGAAGTTTGTTACGGAATATCCTGGAGTCAAGAATTTTTTCCACTTCATATTCATCTTCACCATACACGAGGACTGGAGGTGGGGCAGGTAGGGCTCGGCCAGGGAAAGTATTTTCATGAAAAGGTTTAAGCAGATCAACGTGAAACACTGGATGTATCTTCATGGAATTTGGAAGTTGCAAACGGAAAGTGACAGCATTGATCTGAGCAATGATCTCAAAAGGTCCCATGAACCTTTGACCCAATTTATGAGAAGGAATCCGAAGTTTAAGATTCTTTGTGGACAGCCACACCTTGTCACCAACATGATAGACTGGGCCTCCTTTCTATGCCTATCAGCAGCTCTTTTTGTAACATTCCTGAGCCTCCAAAAGAGTCTCTTTCAACAGTGTTTGGGAATCACGTAAGGCGGTCAGCCGGTCAGTGACTGCAGGAACGGGAGTAGTAATCGGGAGACTCACCAGAAAGGTCGGATGGTAACCATAGTTGGCAAAAAAA
This sequence comes from Discoglossus pictus, assembly GCA_027410445.1. NCBI lineage: Eukaryota > Metazoa > Chordata > Amphibia > Anura > Alytidae > Discoglossus > Discoglossus pictus. The sequence continues at coordinate 30,288,794 of CM050170.1, read as the reverse complement.
TGGGCTCAGAGAAGTGGAGCAGTGTTGTGCATTGTTATAGGCAAATTCCGCCATGGATAAAAAATCCAGCCAGTCATCCTGCAGGTAACTAATATAGCACCGCAAATATTGCTCCAAAGTCTGGTTGGTTCGCTCAGTCTGTCCATTACTTTGTGGATGAAAAGCTGATGACAGATTTACATCGATACCTAGAATAGAACAAAAATATTTCCAAAAACGAGATGTAAACTGCACTCCCCTGTCAGAAATTACCTCATCAGGCACTCTATGCAAGCGAAATATTTCCCGAATAACTAGGTCAGCAGTCTGTTTAGCTGAAGGGAGACCACGAGCTGGTATAAAATGACTCATCTTGGTTAACGGTCCACAACAACAAGAATGGTAGTGTGTTCCTTAGAGGGTGGTAGTTCCACAATAAAGTCCATGGATATAGATCCCCAGGGCCGATGAGGAATAGGAAGAGGCTGAAGCAAGCCAACAGGGGATGAGCGAGGAGTCTTATGTCTGGCACAGACGTCACAAGAGGACACATACTTCTTAACATCCTCATGATATTTAGGCCACCAAAAGGATCAGGCAAGTAGTTCTTGTGTCTTTCGGATTCCTGGATGACCTGCTGGTTTTGAGTCATGGTAGAGACGTAAAACGTCCAGTCGCAATGAGTCCGGAACAAACAGGCGTTGTTGAAAAATCCAAAACCCATTATGCATTGTCATATGAAGATCACGAGGAGGATCACGAAAAACTGGATCTTTAGTGTAGCCCTTCTTAATGCGGGACATTAGATCAGAAGGAAATGTAACACCTAAAAATCTACTCTCCGGCAAGATGGTAGCCTCGGTGACTGTAGTATGGAGGGGGTCCGCTATCCTAGACAAGGCATCCGCTTTACCATTTCGGGAGCCCGGGCGGTATGAAATAAAAAAATTAAACCTTGAGAAAAATAGGGACCAGCGTGCTTGTCTGGCTGACAGTCTCTTAGCTGATTTAATACATTCCAGATTTTTGTGATCTGTGAGGACAGTTATTGGATGCGTAGCTCCCTCCAAGAGATGTCTCCATTCGGTGAAGGCAGCTTTTATAGCCAAAAGTTCTTTATTCCCTATGTCATAGTTCCTTTCTGCTGGCATCATCTGGCGGGAATAGAAAGCACATGGATGTAACAACATCTTAGGTCCAGTCCTTTGAGACAGTATAGCACCAACAGCTGAATCAGAAGCATCTACCTCTACAGTAAATGGCAATTCTGGCTGAGGATGTATCAGGATAGGGGCAGATGTAAACAGAGTCTTTAATCTGGAAAATGCGGTATCAGCCTTATCGGACCACTGAAAAGGAGTCCCCTTACGTGTAAGTTCAGTGATCGGTGTAATAATGGCAGAGAAATTCTTAATGAATCGCCTGTAAAAATTGGCAAACCCCACAAATCTCTGAATATCTTTTACATTCTTGGGGATGGGCCAGTCCAGCACAGCCTTAATTTTATTTGCGTCCATACTTAAACCTGTAGGAGTTATTACATACCCCAGGAATTTAATTTCTGTTTGTTCAAACTCACATTTTTCCAGTTTAATGTATAGGTGGTGGGTACGAAGGCGCTCAAGAACAATGCAGACCAGTTTTCTGTGATTTTCAAGATTATCAGAAAATATCAGGATATCATCCAAATATGCCACAACAAACTGATCCAGGAGATCCCGTAGTACATCATTGATTAGATGCTGAAAAGTTGCGGGGGCATTACAAAGTCCAAATGGAATTACTAGATATTCGTAATGTCCGTACCTGGTTCTGAAGGCTGTTTTCCATTCATCATTTGGTCTTATACGAACCAGATTATATGCCCCTCGTAGATCAAGCTTCGTAAATATTTTAGCTGAGCGAAGTCTCTCCAGAAGTTCAGGAATGAGAGGCAAGGGGTAGCGGTTTTTAACAGTGATGTTATTAATGTCCCTCTAGTCAACGCATGGCCGTAGGCTGCCATCTTTCTTTTCTACAAAAAATATAGGAGCTCCTGCTGGAGAAGTAGATGGTCGAATAAAGCCTTTTGCAAGATTTTCTTGTATGTATTCACGAAGTGCTTTCAATTCAGGCTCAGAAAGGGAATATATACGGCCAAATGGGATAGCAGCTCCAGGTAGTAGCTCTATGGGGCAATCATAAGGCCTGTGGGGTGGAAGCTGATCAGCATTCTTCTTATCACAGACATCTGCAAAATCCCGATATTGTAGGGGAAGCTTAGTTAAGTTTGTAGCAACCATTTAATTAATTGTTGAGGCAACAGGTGTTACCTTAGAGGGTTGACAATTCATTAAGCAGTGTTCTGAAGGAAAGGACAAGGTTCTGATCTTCCAATCAATCTGTGGGTTATGCAGAGCAAGCCAGGGTATACCCAAAATCACTGGAAACTGTGTTGAGGAGATTAGATGAAAAGATATAGACTCATGGTGATTCACTTCCAGAATCAATTTTAAGGGCACAGTCTCATGTGTAACCGGGCCTGACGTAAGTGGAGAACCGTCTACTGTTTCCATTAACACAGGTGAAGATTTAGGGATAGACGGAATTTTATTTCCTGCTGCAAATTTGATGTCCATAAAGTTTCCGCCTGCTCCAGAATCTATCATAGCTGAAGTCGAAATTTTATTATCACCACATTGCAAAGTGATAGGCACCACCAAATGAGGATGTTGAGTCATCATACCCTCTTCACCATGAGCCAGAGAAAACAAGGGTTGTGTGACAGAATCCAGTTGGTCTGAAATCTGGGATTGGGGTTGAATCTGCGCACCCTCAGCAGCCATAGCTATTGTTCTCTTGGATTTGCTAGGGCAATTGATGGCATAGTGCCCTGCACTACTACAATACATGCATAAATTGTGAGTGCGTCGCCACTGTTTTTCTTCGTTGGATAATGGCCCTCTTATTAGATTTACCTGCATATCCTCTGGCTCAGAGTCGGTAGGTGTTTGTGGGTTTGGGGTAGAACTTCTTGAATAGAAAGTAGGAGTAGCACTTTGTTTAAAAGAGCTCTGTCTTTCCAATTTTCTTTCTGAAAGTCTCCGATCAATACGGATAGCCAAACGCACAAATGCATCAAACTCAGCAGGAAGATCAACACGAGCAAGCTCATCTTTTATAGCCTCTGAGAGACCTTTTCTGAAGTGGAACCTCTGGGCTGATTGGTTCCAGGTAGTATCAGCAACCCACTGTCTGAATTCAGCAGCATATTCAGCCACAGAGCGCCTCCCTTGATGCAAATGAAGGAGAGTGGCTTCTGCTGTAGCACATCGATTGGGGTCATCAAAAACTAGGCACATGGCCTCAAGAAAGTCATTTAGATTACCCAAGACTGGACTGTCCTGTTCCAGAAGAGGGGAGCCCCAAGCCAGGGCTTCATCTTTGAATAGGGAAAAAATAAATCCCACCTTCTTTCTTTCAGATGGGAAACGATTAGGTAACATCATGAAATGCAAACGGCACTGATTTAGGAAACCCCTACATTTTTTGTGGTCTCCTCCAAATTTTTCAGGCAGAGGCAAGCGGGCATCTTGTGCAGGTGTAACATTAGTAGTAGCAGCAGCCGCAGCATCATGTGCCCTGTAGCTGGTAAGTTCACTATGCATTGATCGAACTTCATTTTGCAGTTCAGCTACCTGGTCCTGCAGCACTTGAATGGTCTATGCCTGGGTCTGCATAGTTCTTGTATTAAAAGCAACCTGCTGAGCAAATGCAGAATCTGATCCGACGGTCTCCATGATTAGGGCCAGATTATTCTGTTATGATATTGGTGGTACAAAGTTTGGAGTCCAGTAGCCAGATCAGCAAAACTCCCTGCCAGAGATAGCCACTCGTTACCCAGGAGGTTGAGCCCCTGAGCCTTGAGTGGCTGTCTGCTCTGAAGCAGAGATGGGAGTCAGGAACAGAAGGATAATAATCTTAGTGAGGCAAGCCGAGGTCAGTGGGAAGGAGAAGCAGCAAAGTCAAAAACGATCCAAGTTCAGCAACAGGTAGGAGAAACAGGAACAAGCTTTATTGAAGTGATCAGGAACCACACAATAATCTGGCAAGGATACAGAGACAGGAAGTGCCTTATATAGGCCAAGAACCGGACAGCTGACCAGACACAGCTAAAGAGAGTTGTCACTGATTTCATTGCTTTTAGAGTCAAGTTATCAGATCTCAGGTAAATCTGCAAGAGGCAGGCTGGTGTACAGGTAGGGAAAAGGTTTAGCAACATGCAAACCAGGGTTCGAATCTCAGCAGAGTCAATTCCTCACATTACCCCCACCTCTATAGGCGCAGCCTCTGGATGCCCTATTACCCGGTTTAGCAGGGTACTGTGCATGGAAAGACCGAAGAAGATCAGGAGCGTGAATATTGTCCACTGGTTCCCACAATCTATCCTCCTCACCATAGCCTTTCCACCGAACCAAATATTGAAGCTTGTTACGGAAGATCCTGGAGTTAAGAATTCCTCACACTAGTTGGTGTCGGTCTACCCGTGGGAAAATTCACATAAATTTCATTTTTACTCTTTTTTTTCTTTGACCTTTTATATATTACAGTACCTTCACCTTCTTGTGCACTTCTGAGAATTTCAAGTTTCTTTAGTCTTAAGAAAATAGATATGAATGTGTTTCACAATGTTTTTTATTGCGATACCTTAAATTCATAAGCCTATAATAGTTATTAACAGCATATATCCTAATTCATCCTGTGTTTTTTTCTAAACATTATTACAGCACCTGGAGTTTTTGATATTCCTACGTCTGTAAACATAGATGTAAAATAGATATGTGTATATAAGTAGCTCTCTCTCTCTCTCTCTCTCTCTCTCTCTCTCTATATATATATATATATATATATATATATATATATATATATCTGTATGGCTTATTTATAACCTCTTTTTTATAAATGGAAAGGGCTTATTGTACAATCAGGTGGGATAGTAATAATGCTGTGAAGATATTGTGATAGTATCAGAGCACAGTAACATATCTGGGTTATTACAGTGTGTACAATACCATGTTAAGATTGAAGTATTATATGTACTATAATATTCACAAAGGAGATCTAAAAAGGTTACTATAATTACTGTGATGATATATAATATAGCTACATAGTAGTTGAGGTTGAAAAAAGAATTTTAGCCCAAGTTAAACCTTTTAAGATCTCCTCTGACCTGCAATATGTGCATTAGTTGTTAATTGATCCAGAGGAAGGCAAACAGAAAAAAAAACCTTCCTGACCCCAGATACTTGTGATTGGATTCCTTCCTGGATCAATACTGTCTCTCTAATTATCCATGATAACCCTGAATTCCCTTTTTAATTAGAAATAAATCCAGTCCTCTTTTAAAGTTATCTATCGAATCCGCTGTCACCACCTCCTCTGGTAGAGAATTCCACAGATTAACCACCCTTACTGTGAAGAACCCTTTTCTTTCTTTGAGGTGGAATCTTTTTACTTCTAACCTCAAGGGATGTCCTCTTGTCAGTTGAAAACCTCTTGGCACAAAAAGCTCTCCCGACAAATCTTTATATTGACCCTGGATGTATTTATATAAGATAATCATATCCCCTCGTAGACGCCTTTTTTCTAGAGAAAATAAGTTTAATTTGGTTAGTCTTTCTTCATAACTTAGCCCCTCCATTCCCCTTATTAGTTTTGTAGCCTTCTCTGTACTTTTTCCAGCTCTAAAATGTCCTTTTTATGAAGTGGTGTCCAAAACTCTACTCCATATTCCAAATGAGGGCGTACTAGAGATTTGTATAGTGGCAGAATTATATTTGCTTCCCTGGCTTCTATACCCTTCTTTTTTTTTATTTCAATCTTTTTTTTATTGTTTATACATCATCTCCAAACGTATCAATTTGAGTATCAAAAAGTAAAATTACACATAAAGCAAAAAAACATAACCAATACATACAGTAAATAAACAAAAAAATACATTAACATATACTTTAAAAACATTCATTCCACCAATCCAACCAATATTAATATTTAATCCATGTTAAATATCTCGGAGAAAGCAAAAAAAAGAAATAAAGAATGAAGAGACTTTAATATAGAGCAACCCTATATGTAAAATAATAGGAGGAGGGGGACTAGAAACGAAAAGGAGGAACATTCGTACCCTTTCTAACAATGATAGGAGAGGTGATCGAAAGGGAGGAAGCAGGGAAAGATTATTAGGTCTTGTTTTCGTCCTATTTTAGCCATTTGTTTACCATATTTTCTTCTTTCTTACTATAACAAATGCAAATTACCTTTAAGGTTTAGTCTCCCTATGGGTAATAGGGGACTCCAGATGTGGAACCCTTGCTCACTGTGCCTTAGGGAGCTCAGCTGCACCTCACTGACGAGGCCCATAAAGGCCGAAACGCGTCTGATGTTTGCTGTTTCTGCTGTTCAGGGTAGAATTGCCTGGTATTTCGGGGCTGGGTCACTCTTTTGATATACTTCTCCCAGTGAAGGGCACCAGTGGCTAAAAGAGTTTGCTCTCAGAGTGGCCATAGAACTAACCTATTAAGGTTGGTTCGTTCTCTGATGAGCACCTCTAACTTTGTTGTTTTCTTACTATAACGTTTAAGTCCCTTTTTCCAACTCCCTTTCCCGATCAACTATCCTCTCAATGTCAGACCCTTTTGGGATTTCCTTGGAATTCCACAGTTTAACTATACACCATTTACTCACTAATAAAATATGGGAAATTAGCCACCTCTGATGGTGCAAACTTTGGTTCTCAAAGATATGAAATAACATTGGTGCTGGGTTCATGGGGATCCTTATACTTGATATTACTTCAATCTGGTCTACACAAATCATCCAATAGTGTTGTATCTGTGGGCAGTCCCACCAAATATGTGAGTGGGACCCCCTGTCCCCACAGCCTCGACAACACTTTTCTGACTGTTCGTGGGTACCATATACCACCTCTGTATTAATTTGACATGCAGCTCTCTATATGAAGTGCATAGTGTAGTCTCTTTTACTAAAGAACATGCTCTAAACCAGTTTTCTCTTGTCAACACACAATCCAATTCTTGTTCCCATTTAATCATTCTGTTTGTTTTCATACTTTCTTCTCTAGTTCTTAATATTTTATTACATTTAGAGATAGTATGAGTTTTTTGACCCTTAACTATAATAAATTCTATCGGTGAATAATCTGTAAACTAAAATAATCTCATTTAGATTATACATTGCATGGCTATTTTTGCTTCCCAGATGCATAACTTTACATTTATTCATATTAAATCTCATCTGGCACTTAGATGCCCATTCCTCAATTTTATGGAGGGAAAGTACATCATTATCTGATTTATTTACCTAACTTCATGTCATCAGCGAAAATGGAGACACCACACTCCAATCCCACCTCTAAGTCATTAATAAATATGTTAAAAAGGAGAGGACCTACTACTGGACCCTGAGGAACCCCACTTACCACATTAGTCCAATCTGAGTATGAAAATAAAATCTGTCACCGCCTCCACTTCTTCCCCATCTATTTACCAGGAAGTGAGATTGCTGTTTGCCATGAGCTTCATCTTCTTAACATTAAGCAGCAGGTAAGCTCTTGAACTCTCTTCTTTTACCCTCATCATTAGACCCTTTAGTTCCTCCTCACTTTCAGCCATCACAGTAGTATCATCCACGTATCTGAGGTTGTTGTTATTTCTCCAGCAATATAGATCCCGGCTTTGGATACATCCAGTCCGGCCTTACGCATGATGTACTCTGCATATAAGGTGTATACATAAGGTAACAATACACAACCTTCATGCTTTGAGAGATTACTTGCCAGTAAATGAAGAAAACTATTTATAGGGTTTTAAAAAAAAGGCTACATTCATTTTTTTAACAACAGTAATTGTAATACTTATAAATAAATTAAGCTTAGTCTGATACAGTCTCCAGATTGGGCATACCATAAAAGACTCCTTATTTCATGGATATTTATAAAACTTATCTTTTATTGTTGTATCCCATGAACTTAATATTTTTATTAAAACCAAAAACTACAACTTAATAGTATAATTGTTAAAATAAAAAAGATATAAAAGGATAGATGAAAGTATTATTTATCTCACTGCTCTTACAGCAACTGTGAAGATCTATTTCCCCCTCCAACCAAAAGCCCCTCAGGATAAAGGACCGCTCACTTTAATATATTACAGCCAGTAAATATAACACAGTTCTATTTCTTATCCTGCAGTGACACTGTGTGGACAGTTACAGAATTACATGCATTTTCCCATGTTAAATTCCATTGGAAGTAGGCACATTTCTGAATGGCCCAGGGACTTGGGAATTGACCAAGCCGAATGGGGCCTACCATAGAGCTGGCAATCCAAACCTACACTTTTCCCTGCTTCCTGATTGGCTCCTCATGGACCAATTAGCAACATGCCTACGTAGACTCTTCTCTTATTGGTGGGTTCTAAATCAGACAGGGGATTTGGGTCTGTTTTGGTATTCTCAGTCCGGGGTCTGTACCAGACTGAGCTTAATTTATGTGTATGTGTTTATTTACTTTGTATTTTGGAAGTATAATTTCCATATATTATTTTGATTTGGTGATATTACCAATATTAGGAGATATTTCCCAAACACAAACACTCTTTTAAGTGAGCAAATAAATAATCTGAAAATTTGAATGAGTCATTAATACAAAAAAATCAATACTTAGTATTATATTTATTTTCTAAGATTGGATACTTAGCTCTCAGCCAAACTCTTTGTTTCCACCCCTGTGAGATCATTTAGGGAGTGAGGAGGAAATACTAAATTATCAGACACAAGTTTGTGCTGGACATTAGTGTGTGTTAAAGTGGTTTCCCTGATTTTAACTTGTGTTTTACAAATATGCAAGTGCTAATTGTTCTTGAAGTGTGCCTTGTGGTTTGCCATTTGCTTCTCTCCATCCCCTCTTAGGTGGTCAGGGTGTAGTAGAAGGTGTGCCTGAATGGCTGTCCTTATAGGAGTCATTATCTGCCCCTTTTCCTTCATTAATCACTATAAACAAAAAAGCCTGTTTTTAACTAGAAATGTTAGGAAGTTCATAAGGCCAGAAATGCTCTTATGTTCTGGACACCTATTAGGGGTGGATACAAGCAATGTTGACTAATCGTCATATCCTCTCCATTTAACAGCTCGACCTCTGAGACTCAAGATTTCATCACTCACAAGAATTGGTTATAATTCTTGGAAATAGAAGCAAAAGGAAAAGGAGAAAAAGGAGAAAACAAAACAAAAGATAAAGAGGAACAGAAAAAGGAGAAAAAGCGAGAGGGGTGAAACACGTCAAAGGGGGGAGGGGCTGGGGGCTCCACAAGACGTAACACAAAGGGCATCCAAGAGTACTGTACATCAAAACCCAACATGCAATCTTCTCAGCAATCTTCTGCAAATGTTGGGTACTCTCTGGATACAAATATGGAGATAACTTCTCTAAGCATGAAAGTGGACATTCAAGAGCTAAAAGAGGTGATTCAGATCTGAAATTAAAGCTGAAGTGCAAAAGGTAGCAATTTATCTGTCTGCAGATATTAAGGCAATGGACTGCAATGTCACCAATTAGAGGAGAAATACAATAATCTACTTAAGGAGCATGAGCATGTGGAGGGAGAAGTGGTTATGTAACGGAGGAGCAGAGACACCACCAGTCCCTTCAAGAATATCTGGAGAATAGATCTAGGAAGCAAAATGTGCGAATCCATCATTTTCTTGTGTCTTTTCGGATCTTCCAGTATACATGAAGGAGCTTTGTGGGCTCTTTTACCTAACTTAGAGGAGGAAGACTTCAGGTTTGACAGAATACACAGAGCCCTGGGCAGAAAATAATCTCCTACAGAAAGGCGAGGAGACGTTATTAGATGTCACTACTTCTCCACAAAGGACTTGTTTATGACGGTGACCAGGGCAAGAATCCCTGAGATCAGGAGCATGACTCCAAGCATTTTTTCTGACCTGTCTCTGGATACCCTTTATAAATAAAGATCCCTACATCCCCTTTTGGAGGCACCGGGATGATTCACCATTATATCTACACATGGGATTTCCCTTCAGGTTAAATAACAATAAAGATGAAAAGCTATACATTATCTGTATGAGAGAAGAAGGATTGGCTCTGGTCCATTCCTGGGACATCTCAATCTCCTAGAAAGTGAAATCAGTTTGGAGACTAAGCATAACAGATATAATACACTTACCCAGAGTTGTCATAATTATGGTCCCTTAATTTGAATTTCCAATAGTTTATTGCTTCTGGTTGTTCTTTACTTGGTTACAATTTGCAGGATCTACAACCTAGGAAGGGGTCCTAGTTATAACAATAATATTTTATGCTCTGCTTTTTCTCCTATGAGCAAACGTAAGACTTTTACCAGCCTTGTGTAGTTGCTCTTTTTACAAAAACCTTTGATAAGTCTATACTTTGCTGTATATTACCGATGTGGGACCTTGGTAATGCTGTTATGGCTTCAATGAGACCTCATATTGAAAGCTATTTTTTATTATGTTATCTATTTGATCTCAGGAAAACTAATAAGGCAGTTGTAACTTAAGATGGAGAACCATTTAAAGCTCCTTTTTTCATGGCGCAGACTCTTCCCTGTTAGTATTGCTAAGTCCAACCCTCACAATGTTTTAGATATTTCTAGGAGTTATATAAAAACTAGTGACTTGCACAAGAACAAATTGGAATTTTAAATGCATTTCAATTGGAAGCATTTAACGCCATCACAAATGCAAGAGCGTTATTTCTATCTGGATGGCCTTGGTGGGTCAGGAAAAACGTATCTATATAACTTGTTGATAAGTTACATTCGAGCACAGGGTCAAATAGCATTGCCACTTGCAACCACTGGAATTGCCGCACTTTTATTAGAAGGTGGTAGAACCGTGCATAGTGGATTTAAACTGCCAGTTCCCATTCTGGAAACATCAGTGTTGGATATTTGAATGAATTCATTACAAGCAAAAAAAATTCACAAAGGTAAATTAATTATAATAGATGAGGCAACTATGATGTCATGTCATGCCCTGCAATGTATTGATCGATTATTGAAAGAAGTTATGGGTAATGATTTGCCATTTAATGGAAAGGTGATGTTGTGAGGAGGAGATTTTAGGCAAACATGAACTGTGGTGCCACATGGCAATAGGACTGACATTTTCAAAACGTGTATAAAGAGAAGTAAGCTGTGGAAAATATTTACACACCTTAAATTAGAAATAAATATGAGATCTGAAGGCCAAATCAATTCAATGATTAGCTCATTCAGATTGGAGAAGGAAAACAGCCAAAAATAAATAATTTACCTGATGATGTGGGCAATTCCATCAGAAATGATTTCCAAAGAATCACTAATATCAACAATCTTCCTCAATAACATTAATAAGGAGGATTACTCAGATATTGCCAGCAAAGTCATATTGACATAAAAAAATATAGATGCCTTGAATCTAAATAACGAAATTCTGAAATTAATCAATGCACCTCAAAAAAACTAAGTGCAGATTCTGTTCTGGCTAATGACAAAGAAAGTGAAGCAGACTTTACTATGGAATGTATTAATTCTTTAACTCCCTCTGGAATGCCACCACATATTTTGCAACTTAAAAACGGGGCAATTGTCATGCTACTGAGAAATATGAATCCTAAAAAAGGACTTTGCAATGAAACCAGATTAATTGTGAAGGGTTTAAAGGATCATTTAATACATGCAGAAATTATGAATGGTACCCATAAAAGCGAAACCTGTTCTTATACCAATAATTAATTTTTCTCCAAGTGAGAGTTGTTTGCCTTTTGTCCTTCAAAGGAGACAATTTCCCATTATCATGGCATTTGCCATGACCATCAATAAATGCCAAGGACAAACTTTTAAGTCTGTGGGTATTTTTTTGAAAGAACCTGTCTTTGCACATGGACAACTGTATGTTGCATTTTCATGATGCAATAATTCAGAGGAAATTAAAGTTCATACTGAAGAAAACCCAAGTCAGGGTGATTTATTGGAAGATGGACGCATTTTTACCAAAAACATTGTGTACTATGAGGTGATGTAAACATAGAGAACAGTGGTTTTATTTCGAGGACCAAATTTTATTTCACTCTGACTCATTTTAGAGGATCACTATTTCACTAACAAACTCTATACAATGGCATAAAAAACACAGAGAAAGTTGAAAGTTAAAATTTTTTAAAGTTTTATTCAAAATTTCTTTGTAGATAAAAAGATTAAGAATGTCACAGACTCACACTGTGTGACATAGCAGCTTTAACAGCATTACAATTTTATTGCCCCAACATTTTTGGCGGGCAAGTCGCTAGTTATTTAATGAAAGGTATATTTTAACTACCGGTGTCTCAGTCATGTTTTCCAAATGTCATCAACTGTGTTATACTTTAATGATGACATATCAAAGGGATGTTAATACCAGATACTAATAGTGTATTTTTCGACATTTTTTATATAAACAACTAGCGACTTGCCCGTCAAAAAATGACGGTCAATAAAAGAAAGTGTTGAAATGCTGTTTGTCACACAATGTGAGTGTACTGTGCGCCTCAACTATATAGACCCCTCTAACACAGTAATAAAAGCATGTAATAACACTATAAGTGCCATGAGGGTCATCCTGGACCCTCATGACCCAAAGTCTAAGCACTACGCCATTTTAACCTGGTCACTTATGGGGGTCTATCGAGACCCTCAAGACTCTGTTTAACCCCATCAGTCCTATAAGGGTATATTATGACCATTATGGGCCTGTTACAAACCAACATTAACCACATAAGTACCATGACGGTCCTTAAGGACCATCATGACACTAAGCATAAACACTACACTGCACTATACCCCCCGAATAAAACATTAAATTTCAACTAAACACCCTCTACACTAACCTATTAACACCTACACTACCTACCTACCCCCTAATAACCCCCTCCCCACCACTGTAATTACAGAAATCAAAAAAACTAAAGTCATCAAAAATCTACATTACATAAAATAAAAACACCTAAATCACAAAAAATAAAAAAGGAACATTACAGAAAATAAAAAAATACATTACAACCCCCCCACTACAGAAAAAAAAATACACACCTCAAAAGGAAATACATACAATACAATACATACAATACAATATAATATATACAATACAATACAATACACCTCTATCTAATATACATTCCCCATCTATCTAATATGCAATACTATCTATCTTAAATAATCCTATATATCTAGTATACATCCCGCTATCTATCTAATATACAATAAATACTATCTATGAACTATACATCCCAAAATATATCTAATATACAATACATGCTATCTCTATATAGTAACCCTAATTCTAAGCTAAAATAAAATAATTAAGACCACTTAACTTTGAGATGTTTCTTCAGATCAGCAACCAAGGGTAAAAAAGATTAAAAAAATTACTACAACACGTTTACATAAAATAAATAAACATTATAAATATTCTAAATATTTTACTCACCTTTCCAGCATGTCCCGTCCTTCTTCTTTTCCTCTTCTCCGGCGCGGCCCCTGTTAAAACATAAAACAAAGTAAAATAAACATAATATACATTGTACTTACCTCCCCGCGATGTCTCCGGCCTCCTCTTCTTCTGCCCCAGATGAGCCCTGGAAGCATCCACGCTCGAAAACATTTAAAAAAAAAAAAAACAACACACATCCGCACTCGCGGATGTCCCCGACGCTAATGAGCCTCCTACGGAGTGTTCCAGAATAAAATTGGCTGAAAACGCTATCTATCAAATTCAGCCAATGAGAAGACGCCAATTGTGAGTCAATGAGAAAGGGATACACCCCAAAATTCCACTCTAATTGAATAACGCACCTGTCAATCTTTATTTGAACCAATCCGAAGGCTTTATTGCCATCAGCGAATCACAATGGGATACACCCCCACGCAGTGATTGGCTGAAGACATCTGTGCCTTCCCATCTGTGCAAATGCCTTCAGCCAATCAGTACGTGAGGGTGTATTCCATTGTGATTGGCTATTGTTAGTGTAACCAATCAGAATGCGCAGATGCCTCCAGCCAATCACCCTGTGGGGCTGTATTCCATTGTGATTGGCTGAAGGCATCTGCGCCTTGTGATTGGTTTAAATAAAGATTGACAGGTGCATTATCCAATCAGAGTGGGATTTTAGGGTGTATCCCTTTCTGATTGGCTCACACATTGGCGCCTCCTGATTGGGTGAATTTGATAGATAGCGTTTTCAACCAATCAGAAGGTACCATTGCCTATTTTCTTCCGGAAAAGTATATATATATTTTTTTTTTTTATAGCGCGGTTCCAGGGCGGGGCAGAAGAGGAGGAGGCCGGAGACATCGCGGGGAGGTAAGTACAAAGTAGATTATGTTTATTTTATTTAGTTTTTACGCTTATGTATGTGTACTAATGTTATGTTTTTTTTAACAAGGGGCGCACCGGAGAAGAAGAAAAGAAGAAGGACGGGGACATGCTGGAAAGGTGAGTAGAATATTTAGAATGTTTAGAATATTTAAAATGTTTATTTATTTAATGTAAATATGTTGCACTAATTTTTTTCCCTAGGTGGTTGATCTGAAGGGACATCTGCAAAGGTAAGTGGTCTTAATTATTTTATTTTAGCTTAGAATTAGATTATTTTGTAAATAGATAGCATTTATTGTATGTTAGCTAGGGGTATGTGTTTTATATAGATAGCATAGCATGTATTGTCTATTAGATTGTGGTATTTATTTAGATAGATTGGGGGATGTATATTAGATAGATAGGATGTATATTGGATAGATAGGGCCTCATTCTATTATCGGCCGTAAATCGGCCGTAAGGCTGCGATTCCTTGCGGGGGTTCTGTTACCTCGCGATTCTATTATACGGCCCCACAAGGATCTCCCCTTACGGCCAGCCGCATATCTTGAAACCGGCCGTAAGCTGTGAAATCTAAAAACTCAAAAATAAATTCAAGCCTGCACTGTACAGCTCTGTAAATGCTAGGGATCATATTGGGGGACATGAGGATTAAAAGTAACCTACTCTCAAGCTTGCACATCAGCCCAAACCCGAGTTCAAATTAACTGTTTATTTTCCGGCTGCGGCGTGGGCGTGTCTGAGGTGCTCCAAGCCCTATGGACTTTTTACATGTATATTTTACGTATATAAAAAAAAAATTATTTTACGGATTTGAGTATAGGGTAATTATGAGCTATTTTTGCTAACACCGAATATCACTTTATAGACTCCGCAAAGTGCAGGATGGCTTTATTTGAGCTATTTTATGTGCTTAATTGGTGCTAGCGGGACCTGTTTGCTGCAAGTAAGCTGCGGCTCGTTTTTAGCCTTGCAGACAGGGTTCCCGGAGCAATAGAATAGCAACCAGGCTTTTCTTACGGCCGATTTCCTTGCGGCCGTTTTAGATCAAAGGCTTTCCTCCGGCGCGATCGTCCGCAAGAGATAGCAAGGCACCGGCCGCAAGCCTGCCGGAATCCCCGGCCGGAGGGGAATAGAATAGCCGGAAAGCTTGCGGCCGGTCCTTGCGGCCCCGCAGCGGCTGCGGCCGATAATAGAATGAGGCCCATAGTATTTATTGTATATTAGATAGATTGGGTGATGTATATTAGATAGATAGGATGTATATTAGATTATGGTATTTATTTAGATAGATTGGGGGGTAGTATAGTAGATAGATAGGATGTATTTTAGATAGATAGTATTTTTTGTATATTCGATAGATTGGGTGATGTATATTAGATAGATAGGATGTATTGTATATTAGATAGGGGTGTATTGTATTGTATTTCATTTTATTTGGATTGTATGTATTTGTATTGTATGTATTTCCTTTTAAGGTGTGTAATTTTTTATTTTTTTTTCTGTAGTGGGGGGGGTTGTAATGTATTTTTTTATTTTCTGTAATGTTCCTTTTTTATTTTTTGTGATTTAGGTTTTTTGATTTTCTCTAATATAGATTTTTTTTTTTTTGTGATTTAGTCTTTTTTTTATGTAATGTAGAATAGTAATTAGAGTGGTGGGGGCTTATTAGGGGGTAGGTAGTGTAGGCAGGTAGTGTAGGTGTTAATAGGTTAGTGTAGAGGGTGTTTAGTTGATATTTAATGTTTTATTGGGGGGTATAGTGCAGTGTAGTGTTTATACTTAGTCATGATGGTCATGGCACTTATGTGGTTATGTTGGGTTGTAACAGGCCCCTAATGGTTTTATTATACCCTTATGGGACTGATGGGGTTAAATAGAGGCTTATGAGGGTCTGTATTGACCCCCATGAGTGAGGGGGTTAAGTACTTATGCGGGTCTATATTGACCCCCATGAGTGAGCGGGTTAATGAAGAGCTTATGGGGGTCTGTATTGATCCCCATGAGTGACAGGGTTAATGAAGGGCTTATGGGGGTCTATATTGACCCTCACGAGTGAGGGGGTTAATGAAGTGCTTATGGGGGTCTGTATTGACCCCCATGAGTGACAAAGTCAATGAAGGGCTAATGGGGGTCTATATTGACCCCCATGAGTGACAGGGTTAATGAAGGGCTTACGGGGGTCTATATTGACCCCCATGAGTGACAGGGTTAATGAAGGGCTTATGGGGGTCTATATTGACCCTCATGAGTGACAGGGTTAATGAAGGGCTTATGGGGGTCTATATTGACCCCCATGAGTGACAGGATTAATGAAGGGCTTATGGGGGTCTATATTGACCCCCATGAGTGACAGGGTTAATGAAGGGCTTATGGGGGTCTATATTGACCCTTATGAGTGACAGGGTTAATGAAGGGCTCATGGGGGTCTGTATTGACCACCACGAGTGACAGAGTTAATTAAGGACTTATGCAAGTCTATATTGACCACCATGAGTGACCGGGTTAATTAGGGGTTTATGAGGGTCTGTATTGACCCCCATGAGTGAGGGGGTTAAGTGCTTATGCGGGTCTATATTGACCCCCATGAGTGACACAGTTAATGAAGGGCTTATGGGGGTCTGTATTGACCCCCATGAGTGACAGGGTTAATGAAGGGCTATTGGGGGTCTATATTGACCCCCATGAGTGACAGGGTTAATTAGGGGTTTATGGGGGTCTGTATTGACACCCATGAGTGAGGGGGTTAATTAAGTGCTTATTGGGGTCTGCATTGACCCCCATGAGTGACAGGGTTAATGAAGGGCTTATGTAGGTCTATATTGACCTCCATGAGTGAGGGGGTTAATGAAGTGCTTATGGGGGTCTGTATTGACCCCCATGAGTGACAGGGTTAATGAAGGGCTTATGGGGGTCTGTATTGACCCCCATGAGTGTCAGGTTTAATGAAGGGCTTATGGGGGTCTATATCGATCCTCACAAGTGAGGGGGTTAATAAAGTGCTTATGGGGGTCTGTATTGACCCCCATGATTGACACAGTTAATGAAGGGCTTATGGGGGTCTGTATTGACCCCCATGAGTGACATGGGTTAATGAAGGGCTTATGGGGGTCTGTATTGACCCCCATGAGTGACAGGGTTAATGAAGTGCTTATGGGGGTCTGTATTGACCCCCATGAGTGACACAGTTAATGAAGGGCTTATGGGGGTCTATATTGACCCCCATGAGTGAGGGGGTTAATAAAGTGCTTATGGGGGTCTGTATTGACCCCCATGATTGACACAGTTAATGAAGGGCTTATGGGGGTCTGTATTGACCCCCATGAGTGACATGGGTTAATGAAGGGCTTATGAGGGTCTATATTGACCCCCATGAGTGACAGGGTTAATTAGGGGTTTATGGGGATCTGTATTTACACCCATGAGTGAGGGGGTTAATTAAGTGCTTATTGGGGGTCTATATTGACCCTCACAAGTGAGGGGGTTAATGAAGTGCTTATGGGGGTCTGTATTGACCCCCATGAGTGACAGGGTTAATGAAGGGCTTATGGGGGTCTGTATTGACCACCATGAGTGACAGGGTTAATTAAGGGCTTATGAGGGTCTATATTGACCCCCATGAGTGACAGGGTTAATTAGGGGTTTATGGGGATCTGTATTGACACCCATGAGTGAGGGGGTAAATTAGGTGCTTATTGGGGGTCTATATTGACCCCCATGAGTGAGGGGGTTAATGAAGTGCTTATGGGCGACTGTATTGACCTCCATGAGTGACACAGTTAATGAAGGGCTTATGGGGGTCTATATTGACCCCCATGAGTGAGGGGGTTAATAAAGTGCTTATGGGGGTCTGTATTGACCCCTATGATTGACACAGTTAATGAAGGGCTTATGGGGGTCTATATTGACCCCCATGAGTGAGGGGGTTAATAAAGTGCTTATGGGTGTCTGTATTGAGCCCCATGATTGACACAGTTAATGAAGAGCTTATGGGGGTCTGTATTGACCCCCATGAGTGACAGGGTTAATGAAGGGCTTATGGGGGTCTATATTGACCCTCATGAGTGACAGGGTTAATGAAGGGCTTATGGGGGTCTATATTGACCCCCATGAGTGACAGGATTAATGAAGGGCTTATGGGGGTCTATATTGACCCCCATGAGTGACAGGGTTAATGAAGGGCTTATGGGGGTCTATATTGACCCTTATGAGTGACAGGGTTAATGAAGGGCTCATGGGGGTCTGTATTGACCACCACGAGTGACAGAGTTAATTAAGGACTTATGCAAGTCTATATTGACCACCATGAGTGACCGGGTTAATTAGGGGTTTATGAGGGTCTGTATTGACCCCCATGAGTGAGGGGGTTAAGTGCTTATGCGGGTCTATATTGACCCACATGAGTGACACAGTTAATGAAGGGCTTATGGGGGTCTGTATTGACCCCCATGAGTGACAGGGTTAATGAAGGGCTATTGGGGGTCTATATTGACCCCCATGAGTGACAGGGTTAATTAGGGGTTTATGGGGGTCTGTATTGACACCCATGAGTGAGGGGGTTAATTAAGTGCTTATTGGGGTCTGCATTGACCCCCATGAGTGACAGGGTTAATGAAGGGCTTATGGGGGTCTATATTGACCTCCATGAGTGAGGGGGTTAATGAAGTGCTTATGGGGGTCTGTATTGACCCCCATGAGTGACAGGGTTAATGAAGGGCTTATGGGGGTCTGTATTGACCCCCATGAGTGTCAGGTTTAATGAAGGGCTTATGGGGGTCTATATCGATCCTCACAAGTGAGGGGGTTAATGAAGTGCTTATGGGGGTCTGTATTGACCCCCATGAGTGACACAGTTAATGAAGGGCTTATGGGGGTCTATATTGACCCCCATGAGTGAGGGGGTTAATAAAGTGCTTATGGGGGTCTGTATTGACCCCCATGATTGACACAGTTAATGAAGGGCTTATGGGGGTCTGTATTGACCCCCATGAGTGACATGGGTTAATGAAGGGCTTATGAGGGTCTATATTGACCCCCATGAGTGACAGGGTTAATTAGGGGTTTATGGGGATCTGTATTTACACCCATGAGTGAGGGGGTTAATTAAGTGCTTATTGGGGGTCTATATTGACCCTCACAAGTGAGGGGGTTAATGAAGTGCTTATGGGGGTCTGTATTGACCCCCATGAGTGACAGGGTTAATGAAGGGCTTATGGGGGTCTGTATTGACCCCCATGAGTGACAGGGTTAATTAAGGGCTTATGAGGGTCTATACTGACATCGATGAGTGACAGGGTTAATTAGGGGTTTATGGGGGTCTGTATTGACCCCAATGAGTGACGGGGGTAAATTAGGTGCTTATTGGGGGTCTATATTGACCCCCATGAGTGAGGGGGTTAATGAAGTGCTTATGGGCGACTGTATTGACCTCCATGAGTGACACAGTTAATGAAGGGCTTATGGGGGTCTATATTGACCCCCATGAGTGAGGGGGTTAATAAAGTGCTTATGGGGGTCTGTATTGACCCCTATGATTGACACAGTTAATGAAGGGCTTATGGGGGTCTATATTGACCCCCATGAGTGAGGGGGTTAATAAAGTGCTTATGGGTGTCTGTATTGAGCCCCATGATTGACACAGTTAATGAAGAGCTTATGGGGGTCTGTATTGACCTCCATGAGTGACAGGGTTAATGAAGGGCTTATGGGGGTCTATATTGACCCCCATGAGTGACAGACTTAATTCGGGGTTTATGGGGGTCTGTATTGACCCCCCTGAGTGAGGGGGTTTATTAAGTGCTTATGGGGGTCTGTATTGACACTCCATGAGTGACAGTGTTATGAGTGACAGTGTTAATGAAGGGCTTAGGGGGGTCTATATTGACCCCCATGAGTGAGGGGGATAATGAAGTGCTTATGGGGGTCTGTATTGACCCCCATGAGTGACAGGGTTAATGAAGGGATTATGGGGGTTTATATTGACCCCCTTCAGTGACAGAGTTAATTAATGGTTTATGGGGCTCTGTATAGAGCCCCATGCGTGATAGTGTATATATATTTTTTTTTTAGATCGAGTCCTTTAAGGACCTTTACGGTCCTTTAAGGATCCGTAACGCAGGAATTTAGAATTTTCATTGCAGCTTCATTGCGATGGTTAATGTGGGGTTAATGCGGGTCTCTGAGCTTATCTCGGATCCCATGGGGTTAATGCGGGTTTCTGAGCTTTTCTCGGATCCCTTCTTGGCTAAGTTGTACGTGGCTGGGCGGTCCTGGGTTTTTGAACCTCGTTTTCGTTTTTTTCGGCAGCCATTTTTTCTTTCGCTTAGGGGATTTTCGTGTGTCTGAACTTGGGAATTTGGACTTAAATGGAGGTGTAACTTCACTTTCAGAGTTCCTGGGTGCCCCCTTGCTATGGTTAAGCTTCGCGAGGGTCCGCATTTGCGGACCAAACTGCATCCCTCGTTTCGCAAGGGACGCAGTTCTTGCGAGCTCTCTTCGCGAGCTTGCAAAGTGTAACAACGATTCGTAGTTTGACAACTATTATATGTGATGTAAGTATGTATATTTGTAACCTGGCAGGTGTGACATAAGGTTATTACTTACGTTGTCCACATGGGACTTTGTCCCTAGTATTAATACTTGTAATGCCACTATAAATACTCTTGTTCATGCCCAGCCCTTGATAAGATGCTTATCTAGTAGTTTAGTCAGGCCATCCATGATTATATCCGGTCCTTTTGATACGTTGCGGCACACCTTTACACTTAGAGGACAGCTACTGCTCTCCTTTGTATTATTGGTTTTACATTTTCTAATACTTTTGATAGTTCAGGAGCGCGATAACTCAGAATATAAATAGTTGGCTGCTTTGCATACAATATTCTTAGTTTTGTGCTTATGTTATATCTCACCAGGCAGCTTGAAGCTCTGGCTGGTACATTTGCTGTGTTTTATGTTATTTTGTATCCCTCCCCCCCCCATCAGCCTCTTCCCTCTCCATATCCCTTCTTGTACCCAACAGGATACAATCTCCATATTGCAGCATATTGCTTTAAGACTCAAGTTCTGTTCTGAAGGCGAGTAACTGACGGTCACAGCAACTCGTGAGTCGTGAGTCTCAAAATTGTTTCCCACAATGCCCAGGGCCTGAATGAGCCGGTAAAGTGGGGGATTGCTCTCAAGGAATATCACCGGTTGGGGCCAACATCATTTTCTTTGCAGGAAACAAACTTTAGAAGGACTTTGGTCCTGAAATATTGGGGGGGAAATTTTTCTCAGATTTTTCATGGTACCTTAACTGATAAAAATAAAGATGTCTCTATTTTGATACACAAAGGGCTTTATTTTCAGCATACAAAAACATATAGACAATGAGGAAAGTTATATTTTAGTGCAAGGGTCCATCAATGAAAGACAAGTTGCATTGTTACATATATATATGCCCCAAATTTGGGTCAATCGGCCTTTGTCCACAGAATTTCCAACTTAATGGTTTCCTGGCAGACATCTACATGGGTGGTTGGAGGAGACATGAATGCAGTTATAGACCCCATGAAGGATACGACTAGGGCTGTCTTTTCTCCTCTGGTCCCAGCAGCAATGAGAGCACTTAAATCTTTACTCAAAAAACATTTCTTATTTGACGTCTGGAGAGGTCTAAATCAGACTGAAAACAATTATACATTCTATTCATTCCTATCACATAAATAGTTGTGCATTGTGGGTGAAGTGAGGGCTGCAATTGCAGGCAAAGGGCGCTGAAGGTGCTCCTTGCACTGGTGGGGACGAGCGCTATAGGCCCTCATCCCTATGACCTCGTACGAATTAGGCAGTGTGCGCCAAAGGCGCTCATTGCACTGGAGGAGATGAGCGCCCGGTAGGCGCTCATCCCTACAACTCCGCAGGACTTAGGCAGTGAACGCAAAAGGCACTCACTGCGCTGGTGGAGATGAGCGCCATACGCAATTACACAAGTCACAATGCGACACCAGTAGCAGTTTAAAGAATTGCGTGGAAAATTTAAGGCCCATAAAAATCAGAGGTTGAAAAAATATGACGTTAACGGCCAAACCGCGCACATCCAAAATAAATACATTTGCTGCATTTCGGCACTCGAAAATCGCCTAAGTGACAAAAAAAAAACTAAAACGAAGCTACCCTAACCATGCAAAACACTGCCAAGCACATAAGACTTTTACGCAGGTATGTACGAGGTACAAAATACACTATTAGGAAGAACAGAAAATGTTTGAGAGCCGCGTAACACATAGACAATCGCCGCCATTTTACAACACTAACTTGCAACTAATAGCATTACCATTCTAAAATGCCACCTTACCCAACTAAACAAACTCTTTGCCCTCGCACACACAGCCTATTTACACCTCACACTTGTCACATTGCTTTCTCCTCAGGTCAGCAACAGTCCAAATGTACATTGTATGCTGCAGGAAAATCAAAAGAGATTGTTAGCTCTTCAGGATATTGATGGCTGGATATATTACTTAGAAATAGGTAAAGTATATTCATTTATTATTTAATTAATTAATTAATTAATTATTATTACAAAATATATATATTTAAAAAATAAAAATAGAGGAGAGGCGCTCAGCGCAGGGCTCACAATGAGCGCTGAGGGTACTCAGAGGAGCAAAAGTACACAAGGGGAGAGGCTCGCAATGAGCACCCAAAGCGCTCAGCGCGGGGCTTGCAATCAGCGCTGAAGGTGCTCACCCCACCAAAGGTATACGAGGGGAGAGGCTCGCAATGAGCGCCAAAGGTACTCAGAGGATCAAAAGCATTACATTGTGGGGCAAACAGCATTACCTGCCTTACAATTTTAGGACCGTCATTGTTTGACGGGTAAATCGCTAGTGCAATATATATTTCACTCAAATAGATAAATAGATAAAGGGCTAATAAACTCCCTTATTGCCACCATTATGGAAGAAGAAATTATAATAGCAATTAAACCAACTAAAGCTCATTAGGGTCCTTGCCCAGATGGTTTACGAATCACTATTTTAAGCAATTCAGGGACATTCTCTTACATCACCTTAAAACATTATCTCATAAATTCCTGAAGGGTGGCTCTGTGGGTAAATGCTCCATGCTCTAATCTCTGGAGCTGCGGGTTCAAGCCCTGCAACGGGCAGTCAGTTCTGTTTGTGATTATTTAGATGGATGTCTTGACAGTGCTGCAAAGGTAGTCAATCAGCTATGGGTGTCTTCAGAGCGTAAACAAAATGGGCAGTTGTGACGCTCCTCATCCAAGATAACTTTCTGTGATTTATAAATAAAAGAAGGTAAGTATTTGTTATATAGATTTTAGAGATTACAGGTATAATATGAGGATTTTCTGAAAGGATTACATTCTTGTTCTTACCTCCTCTGCACTCTTACTTTAATATGACTACCTCCTCTGCAGTCTAATTTCACTATGACTATCTACTCTGCAGTCTCACATCACTATGACTATCTCTTCTGCAGTCTAATGTCACTATGACTATCTCTTCTGCAGTCTCACTTCTCTATACATATATCCTCTAATACACAGAGGCTCTGAGGTCAGCACTGATCAATCACTAGTTAATATACATATATAACATTGCTGATGTCATAGGGATTGTGATGTCATCAGCATTCTACAGACTACAAGTCCACTGTCACAGGGGCCATTGGCTGGTCTCCTTCAGTCCCTAGTAACCAGTACTGCTACTTTATTGGGTGAAAAGGGATTCCTGAAGGGAAACTGGATCTTATAAAGTGCTTGATGGTGTCAATTTCTTGAGGTGAGTTTAAAGGGTTGAAGGTTATATAGTTACTAGTAACTTGCCCGTCAAAAGTGACGGGATAATAATTGAAGTGTCTTTCCCCATGCTGAGTCTCTTTCCCCCTCTTCCTCCCCTGTGTCTCTTCCTCCCTTCTCCTTCCCCTGTGCCTCTCCCCCCTCCCTCCCCGTGTCTCTTTCCCTCTTTCCATCTCAAATTGTTTCCCTCACAATCTTATTGATCCAGCCTAGCATCCATAACCCATGCTCTCGTCAGTAGCATTGAAGGGTCTGGGATACGGGACCTGCACAAATTACACCAATCACCTCCATAGTATTTCTTTCTATGCCACAGCCATAGGAGCCAAAAGAAAATGGCAAACTGATGACTGATTCACAGGGATACATTATATATTTGCAAGCTTCCCAAGTTAGCATGAAGATTGGAGGTTGGAGGTTTTTGTAGCCAGAGTGAGAGTGCAGGAGAAGTACAAGTTTGGAGTGCAGGTTTATATATTTTTTATTATATTAGCTAATTAAATACTACTTTACACTTAATTGTACAATACACATTAATGCAAATAGCACACTTATAGCTAGGCCACAATATCCACACACCCTGACCCTATTCTCAACATATATAACAAAAAAAAACCATTATATATATATATATATATATATTTTTTTTTTTTTTCATTTTTCCCCCCATCAAAATTATATACATATACACTTTGTTGTATTTATCCTTTTATGTGTATATATATTTTGTATAGCAATGAAGGGAGGGGTGTAGAGGGGAGAGGAGGAAGAAATGAGAAAAAAGAGGAGAGTGAAACGGCCATGGAAGTGGAGGGAGAGAGTAGAGGGAAGGAAAAGGGATATAGGGAGGAAGAGGAGGGGGAGGGCTAAGAGTGGTAGTTCTGAGGCGAGGGTGGGTAGTAAGGAAGAGGGAGGGAGCAATTTACCCATAGTGATAGGTACCCTTAGTTCAGGGTCATAGAGGAAGGAGTCTGATCCTAGAGGGTTCATGCTGGGGAGAGACAAATGTCAGGGTCAGAGCAGGGAGGTCCGGTTTTCAATCTACAGTTGGGAGGACAAGAGGCAAACACAGGACCCCTAACTATAGGCATGAGGATATAGTGGTACTCTTCAACATCATCTGTGCCCACATCACCATATTTATATGGGGTAGTGAATGAAGTAAGGCCTGGCCCCATTTCCAAGGCCTAGAAGGAGGTAGCAGCTGCAGTCACTAAGGTTGGATTTGCAGAAAGGGATGTGAGGTCAGTTATGCACCATTATGATGACAGCCAGGCTAAGATCAGGAGGATGATGAAAGAGGGGGCCAGAGCAGTGAGAGCTTCAAGTAGTGGCCCCAGAGTGACCTCCAGTACAAGGATTTTGGAAGTTGCTGAAGGAGATGATGGCAAAAGGGATTGTCCCTGGAGCTCCAGGCTTGATGACAACACCGGATACAGCCTCTTTGTCAGGTGAGTATCAGATAAACCAACATACCCACACACATGGATAACAATAATCCCATGGAAACACACCAATGAGACTTAAATGTGAGCTCCCTCTCATTAGGGATAGATATATCATCTATCCCTCCTCAAATCCAGGAACGTTACACATCACTCTCATTGGTGGTCAGCATCATATGTGCAACAAATTGCTGCATCAAATACCAGATAGATATACAATTAGGAAACATCCACTTGAGACTACACATAAGGGTGTATCAGCAGCAGCATATACAGATTGAGACTCTGTAGGGATGCTCATTAAATTATTCAGAGTATGAGTATGCATTTGCTACAGAGGCCACAAATCAGAATATTATTGCTCATGGTGATGCTCATGACAGATACATAATGATTTTCACTTCTTGTGGATAAAATTCAGAAAAGTTGGTTTATTGTTACAGCAACAGTATTTACCACGGTACTGTACATACAGATTTTTATATTTTTTTTCTTCTCTTCTGCCTTTTTTTTTGCGTATGACCACCTTTTTTGACATTTTTGATATTCTGAACACACTGTATGTGTGTAATTAAATTGATTTACATAATCCATGAGTTAATGCACCTATATAATGGAGCAGATAAAGACATGATGTAAGCGCTATGTGCGTTACTAGTTGCATATATTTTATGGAGTGGTACTTTACATTTTTATTCATTTGATTGTGGTTTCTGTGTTGCAATAACCACATGTGACTCTAGTAGGTGCTATGCATCATTATTATTATACATTACATTATTATTTAGAAATTATTTCATTGACCCCTTTAGGTTTAAACCCTTTTCCAACTTCTAGTCCTCTCAGGTCTGCCCACACCACATCCATGATATTAATGTGCAATCTCATCTAGCATTGGATGATACCAGAACATTTCAGTGACACAAATGTGGTTTACAAGTGATCACATATCGTAATATTTCCAAAATGAGTTCAAACTTTTTTTGAAAGGTTATCATCACTATTTTCTAGTGCATGGGTGAATAAGATTATTGCTGATTATTGGGAGTTAATATTTTGATATATATAGCGTCACTGATGTGGCTCATCATTCCACTGAAGGGTTGTTAATCATATCACATGTCTAATTAATAATGAATTGATACATTAGGACTAGCACTTAATGTCATATGATCATTATTGGTATACATATTGCCACAAGAACAACAGTAATGGTGTGAGACTTTCCAGATGTACCCATAATTCACCTTGATTGAGGTGAGATTACTGGTGCTCCATGTGCCTCTCCACAGCCTCCTGTTTGTTGGTCTTTGTGAACAGCTTCAGGACATTACTGTAATCCTCCTTGTCACGATTTGTCCCTATATGGCCATGTCCATGTGTGCATAACATCCTGTTCCTTACAAGCTCCATGTGAAGATCCAGTGACCTGTGCTATCTGTTGATCCACATGTGGTGGTCACCTCCCTCTTGAATCCACCATAAGTCTGTCGGGGTAGCTCTCTTGCAATGATTATGTGAGGGGTGAATATAATACATATCAAGATTTACTTTGCTTTTAAAGATATAGGGAAACATAATAGGGCTATTGGTTTGTAGGTGAATCAGAAAGGCTGACTGAAAGCTAAATGTTACAAACCGTAATGTTATTTTACTGTCATGCATTTTTTAAAAGTTTGTAATATTTAGCTATCAAAAAGAGTAGAGGTGCTCATCTAAGAATGAGTTTGTCCTATGGGTCTGGTTTTAGTCACTTGTGGCCTTCCCAGGGAGAACTATCCTGTACTATATAAGTCTGGACTCAGAAGAGTGATCCAGCCCCGAAATACCAGGCAATTCTACCCTGAACAGGCTGGCAGTCAGCCTTTCTGATCCACCCACAATCCAGATATTTTATTAATAAGAGAACATTGAAGTCGCCTTGGTCTAACCAACATTAGACTTCTGCAGATGGCTGCACCAAAACATTGGCCCTAATTTCTCAATGACAATAATCTGTCATTAATAAAATAATATAATTTTGGGTTGTAGGTGGATCAGAAAGGCTTACTGACAGCTCAGAATGACAAACTGGGTAATGGGCTAAATGTTCCTAGAATATTATAATTATCCTTTATTGTAGATCTTAATTTTCTTTCCTAAAAAATGTATAATCATCAGCTTTCCATTAGACCCACTAAAAGTACTGGTAGTTTTAGCTGCCTCATTCCAACTGTGCACATAGAAGCCTATTCCACATTCATTCTCTTCCCACCTCAGGAAGTAGATCAGCAGAAACCACAATGGTGACCTCACTGCAGTATAAATGTATATAATAGTATAACTACAGGACTGCAGTGGCCCTGTAACCATTTAGAGGCTGGTTTAGCCACTCTGGCCGTGTCCTGACCATACAGACATTATATAGTTACTGTTACACGCGTGACAATGACCACCAGGTTACACAATACCAGGTAAATACAGATATAAATGTCATGTTTAGTGATAGTATTAACACTGATCTTCACTTCTGTAACTGGAAGTTAATCGGCTGGAATTGTCCTCTAGAGATGAACATGTTATAGAATAAAGAAAAAAGCACAAGAAATATGGCGGCTCTGCACTAGACTTAGTGATGATCTATTATCCTCTGGGCTGGGCCCTGTCCTGTGTAATATGTGTAAGCAGGTCTGTATCATTAGTATCTTTACTGGTAAAAGTATAATTGCTGGGAAGTAATTAAGAAAAATATTAGGTTGCTGCAAAGCCCAGGTAAGCTAGTCAGATGTTTGTCTGTATAAATAAAGATTTTGTAGTTTTGATGAATTGTAGTCCTTTATCTGCCTGTGATACCTCAGCTCCAGCTGTCAGCCATCTTGTGTTATATAACGTGTCTCTGTACCTCATATAAGTCACACTGGTGAGTTCTGTCACATTTATACAGATTTCTCCATCACATTTACACAGACAGTTTATAGTATAGATCTGTGTTGTGTATAAATCAGATCTGTGTCACACAATAAGTGCAGTTTAGATGGTGATTTATTTTCTTTCCTCCTCACAAATAAAGCTCAACATCTCATGACTTAAATGTGATATTATATGTCATATGTAATATATAAACAGTGCTATTAGGCAAATTACACCAGATAATTACAGTCATATTACTGAGGAGCTATTGTTTATATTCTTATAATTTACTTTTATGAAGAACTTCACTTGAAAATGTTCAGCAAGTTACACTAGAAATAATCATGTTAGAGAAGAAATAATCATGTGAGAATATAAATAATCATGTTAGTCTAGAAATAAAACACAATCCTTTGATTTGTTCATTGTAATTGTAATTATGGTTCTGTGGAATTGGCCATTCTGTGTTGTCGGCCATTTTGTGTTTAGTCGGCCATTTTGTGTTCAGTCACCATTTTGTTTTCAGTCACCATTTTGTGTTCAGTCGGCCATTTTGTGTTCAGTAGCTCAGCTGCCTGCAGTGTGAGGAGACTATAAATATTCAGGAAGTTTCTATCTGCATAGCCCCAGCAGCATAGATAACATAGATATATATAGACACATAGATTTATAGGTTTACTAAAAACTTGCCCGTCAAACAATGACTGCAATAAGATTGTAAGGCAGGTAATGTTGTTTGTTTGCAACATTCATTTTGTTGGTGTTCCAAGATCCTTCGGCGCTCATTGCGAGCCTCGCGCTGAGCGCCTTCGGCGCTCATTGCGAGCCTCGCGCTGAGAGCCTTCGGCGCTCATTGCGAGGCTGTTGGTTGTTTGTGTGCCATGAGCAGCGTTGGCGTTTTTTTTTTTGTATGCTAATGAAATAATTAATGAAATAATAAATGAATATACTTTACCTATTTTGAAGTAATATATGCAGGAAGCATTGTGTTGAAGAGCTGGCAATCTGTTTTCATGTTGCTGCAGCATACAATGTGTGTTTTCACTGCTGTGGAGCTGCTGTGTAAGCGTCATTAATGTGTGCAGTGTGTAGTGTAAATGTGGTGCGTGCGCAAGGAAAATCCATTAGGGTAGCTGTGTACTTCCACATTGTATAAGTTAGTGTTGTAAAATGGCGCCTAATGTGTGTGTTACACGGCTGTGGCTGATTTTGCGTCCTTGTTCTTGGACCTCATCCGGCTTTTTCGGAAAATCCGTATGTGTTTGGTGGTGTTTTGCGTGTTTAGGGTCCTGTAGCCTTGTTTTCGGGTTTTTTTCGGCGGCCATTTTTTCTCTCGCTTAGGGGATTTTAGGATGTCTAAACTCTTGTATTTCGACTTAAATCGAGGTGTAACTTCACTTGCAGAGGTCCTCGGTGCCCCCACTTGCTGTGGGTAAGCTTTTTATGTGTTTGCTGTGTGTATTTATTGTGTTTTTAATGTTTTCATGTGTACGTGTTTCGAGCGCTAAGGTCTTATTTTTGCGAGCTCGTAATCTTTATTTTTCTAAGTCCCGCGGCTCGTATTTGTGGATGGTAAGTCCGTAAATTTTGCAGTCGTCGTGGGCGCCTCCACCTCCGCAAATGCGGCCCCTCGCTTTGCGGCTTTCAGTTGCTGGGATGAACTGAGGCCCTTGCCCGCAGCCTTCGCGGTCTGGACCGGTGACATGGGTGGAGTCCCTGGAGACACCCACCAGTAGCACTGCTCGCTTCTACACAGACTTAACAGCAGAACCCAACGTGACCCCTGCTGTACATCCACAGAGGCACTGCAATCAGAGCCCCTGGAGGCCTGCCTCAGACCCTCCAGATGGAAACGGAGCAGGGAGCAAAGCACAGGATGCCACGACCACCCCAAGCAGGCACCCACTTCATTCACAACAGAGAAGAGAGAAAGGGAACAATTCCTGCAACTCACAGAGTGTCAGCACGACAGAACCCTGAGCTGGAGTGACAGCACAAAGACTGTGTGCCAAGACAGGTACTGGGGATGTAAATAGAGTCCTGCAGAGCACCATATTAAGGGGTCACAGAAATACCCAAGGCACCTTTAACCCAAGACAGCTAATACCCAAAGACACCAGGGCCTCTGTTGCTGGCATGGAGCGCAAGCCTCCCTGCCACACTGATGCTCCCCAGCAGCCCACAGCAGTAGGGAGAGAGGATGGGGGAAGGGAGGGACAGGATGGGGCAGGGGAGGGACAGGATGGGGGAAGGGAGCCAGGAGAGGGGGGGGGGGGCATAGAGACACGGGAGGGAGAAGGGGGCAAAGAGAGACAGAGGGGGGAGAGACACAGGGGAGGTACAGGGGGAAGAGACACAGAGGAGGGAGATGAGGGGAATGAGAGACAGGGGAGGGAGAGAGGAGGGAATAAGACAGGGGAGTGATAGAGGGGGCAAAGAGAGACAGGAAAGGGATAGAGGGGGCAAAGAGTGACAGGGGAGGGATAGAGGGGGCAAAGAGTGACAGGGGAGGGATAGAGGGGGCAAAGAGAGACGGGGATGGATAGAGGGAGCAAAGAGAGACAGGGGAGATATAGAGGGGGCAATGCGAGACAGGGAAGGGAGAGAGGGGGCAAAGAGAGACAGGGAAGGGAGAGAGGGGGCAAAGAGAGACAGGGGAGGGAGAGAGGGGGCAAAGAGAGACTGGGAGGGAGAGAGGGGGCAAAGAGAGACGGGGAGGGAGAGGGGGTGTTATGGATAAGTGTGAGGGGTGTTAGGGTTAGGGTAAGGGGTGTTAGGGATAAGTGTGAGGGGTGTTAGGGTGAGGGGTGTTAGGGTTAGGTGTTAGGGTGAGGGGTGTTAGGGATAAGTGTGATGGGTGTTAGGGTTAAGTGTGATGGGTGTTAGGGTAAGGGATGTTAGGGTTAGGTGTTAGGGTAAGGGCTGTTAGGGATAAGTGTGAGGGGGTGTTAGGGTGAGGGGTGTCTAGGATAAGTGTAAGGGGTGTTAGGGTAAGGCATGTTAGGAATAAGTGTGAGGGGTAGAGATGTCGCGAATAGTTCGCCGGCGGACTTTTTTCGGCGAACATAGCATGTTCGCGTTCGCGGCGAACTGCGAACATATGCGAGATTCGACCCGCCCCCAATACTTCTCTTCCCCCCTCCATCATCATCCTCTCCTGTGTCTCTTTCCCCCCTCCCTCATCATCCTCCCCTGTGTCTCTTTCCCCCCTCCCTCATCATCTTCTCCTGTGTCTCTTCCCCCCTCCCTCATCATCCTCCCCTGTGTCTCTTTCCCCCCTCCCTCATCATCCTCCCCCCTCCCTTGATGATTAGGGGGGGGAGAGACACAGTGATAAGTGTGAGGGGTGTTAGGGTAAGGGGTGTTAGGGATAAGTGTAAGGGGTGTTAGGGTGAGGCATGTTAGGAATAAGTGTGAGGGGTGTTAGGTCTTAGGGATAGGTGTGAGAATGTTAGGGTTAGATGTTAGGTTGATGGGTGTTATGGATAAGTGTGAGGGGTGTTAGGGTTAGGGTAAGGGGTGTTAGGGATACGTGTGAGGGGTGTTAGGGATAAGTGTGAGGGGTGTTAGGGTTAGGTGTTAGGGTGAGGGGTGTTAGGGATAAGGGTGAGGGGGTTAGGTGTTAGGGTGAGGGGTGTTAGGGCTAAGTGTGAGGGGTGTTAGGGAGAGGGGTGTTAGGGATAAGTGTAAGGGGTGTTAGGGTGAGGCATGTTAGGAATAAGTGTGAGGGGTGTTAGGTCTTACGGATAAGTGTGAGAATGTTAGGGTTAGGTGTTAGGTTGATGGGTGTTATGGATAAGTGTGAGGGGTGTTAGGGTTA
Source organism: Discoglossus pictus (assembly GCA_027410445.1). Taxonomy (NCBI): domain Eukaryota; kingdom Metazoa; phylum Chordata; class Amphibia; order Anura; family Alytidae; genus Discoglossus; species Discoglossus pictus. The sequence goes on along the minus strand of CM050170.1, from coordinate 30,256,420 downwards.
GGGTAAGGGGTGTTAGGGATAAGTGTGAGGGTTGTTAGGGTGAGGGGTGTTAGGGATAAGTGTGAGGGGTGTTAGGGTTAGGTGTTAGGGTGAGGGGTGTTAGGGATAAGTGTGATGGGTGTTAGGGTAAGGGATGTTAGGGTTAGGTGTTAGGGTAAGGGCTGTTAGGGATAAGTGTGAGGGGTATTAGGGTTAGGTGTTAGGGTGAGGGGTGTTAAGGATAAGTGTAAGGGGTGTTAGGGTGAGGCATGTTAGGAATAAGTGTGAGGGGTAGAGATGTCGCGAATAGTTCGCCGGCAGACTTTTTTCGGCGAACATAGCATGTTCGCGTTCGCGGCGAACTGCGAACATATGCGAGATTCGACCCGCCCCCAATACTTTATCATTGAGCAAACTTTGACCCTGCATGTCACAGTCAGCAGACACATTCCAGCCAATCAGCAGCATACACTCCCTTCCACACCCTTCTACCTCATGGACAGCAGCCATTTTGGAATCATAAGTAACTTGCAGTCTTACTGAGAGGAGGGACAGTTTGGATGATACTGCATCAATAGGGAAAACCATAGCTAGGCAAGTTTATTCAGTGTCCAGTGCAGTGCTGAAGGACTCTTGTGCATTATTATTATTATTATTACTACTATTTAATGTGTAGATGTACCAGCTGGGCATGCATTATTATTATTATTATTATAATTATTATAATTATTATTATTATAATAATTATTATTATTATTATATAATGTGTAGATGTACCAGCTGGGCATGCTCTTGTGCATTATTATTATTATTATTATTATTATTAGTAAAATACTACTACTAATAATAATGCACAAGAGCATGCCCAGCCAGTACATCTACACATTATATAGTAATAATAATAATAATAATAATACACAAGAGCATGCCCAGCCGGTACATCTACACATTATATAGTAATAATAATGTAGAAGAGCATGCCCAGCCGGTACATCTACATATTATATACTAATAATAATAATAACAATAATAATAAAAATGCTCAAGAGCATGCCTAGTCGGTACATCTACACATTATATAGTAGTAATAATAATAATAACAATAATAATAATAATAATAATATAGAAGAGCATGCCCAGCCGGTACATCTACACATTATATAGTAATAATAATAATAATAATAATAATGCACAAGAGCATGCCCAGCCGGTAAATCTTCACATTATATAGTAATAATAATAATAATAAAGCAGAAGACCTCCCCTGTGTCTCCCCCCCACTCCCTCCCATGTGTCTCTCTCCCCCCCTCTCCCCTGTGTCTCCCCACCACTCCCTCCCATGTGTCTCTCTCCCCCCCTCTTCCCTGTGTCTCTCCCACCCTTGCCTGTGTCTCTACCCCCTCTCCCTTCCCCAGTGTTTCTTTCCACCCTCTCCTGTGTCTTTTCCCCCTTCCCTCTTCCCTGTGTCACTCCCCCCTCCCCTGTGTCTCTACCCCCCTCTCCCTTCCCGTGTTTCTTTCCCCCCTCCCCTGTGTCTTTCCCCCCTTCACTCTCCCCTGTGTCTCTCCCCCCTCATCTGTGTCTCTTCTCCCCTGTGTCTCTACCCCCCCTCCTCTGTGTCTTTACCCCCTTTTCTCTCCCCGGTGTCTCCTCACCACTCCCTCCCATTAGTCTCTCCCCCCTCTCCCCTGTGTCTCTACCCCCCACTCTCTCCTGTGTCTCTTCCCCCTCCCATGTGTCTCTTCCCCTCACCTCTCCCTTACCCTGTTTCTCTTCCCCCCTCTGCCCTGTGTCTTCCTTCCCCTCTCCACTGTGTCTTCCTCCCCCTCTACCCTCTCCTGTGTCTTCCTCTCCCTCTCCCCTGTGTTTCCTCCCCCTCTCTCCTCCCCTGTTAGCTTCTATATGCATACATACATACGATAAGAAATCTGGGGGGGGGGTTACCCCTTACCCCCCCCCCCCAGTTCCAACACCCATGTGTACTGTATAATATTGTATTGCATTATGTTATATTATATCACTAGCGACTTGCCTGGCACAAATGATGGGGCAATAAAGTTTGAAGCCATGGCAATGCTGTTTGCCACACAATGTGATGCTTTTTGTACTCTGAGGACCTTTGGCGCTCATTGTGAGTCTCTTCCCACGTGTCCTTCATGTTTCGTGCTTTGCAACGATCAATCTTCGGCGCTCATCGCAAAGACAGATATATAAGTACAGTGTTAAATATATAATTTTTTTTTGTGCAGTGTAAATTAAAAAATGTATTCAGGTCTCAGAGCATAATAAAGTGATTTAGATTTGTAACTGCTTTGAGAGTGCTATCGCTGGCAGCCAATGAGCAGTAATCCAGATATATAACTGCAGAGTAAAAAGTAAAACATTTTAGTGTAGTGTAAAGTCTACATTTTTATTTCCCATTACTAATTAATACTTATTAAATGAATGCACGATAATAACTATTGTGAATGAACAAATGTATTAGGAAGTGCGAAGCATTAATGTATGTAAAGTAACCGCAGTGTAAAATATGCTATTAAGCTTATTTTTTTATATATATTTTTTTTTTAATAATAATGAATTAATTAATTACTAAAATACTTTACATATTTGTAATTAATATATCCAGTGATCAATAACCTGAAGAGCTAACAATCAGTTTTGATTTTCCTGCAGCTTACAGTGTACATTTGGACTGTTGGTGACCCGAGGTGTAAGTGTCAGCAATGTGCGCAGTGCAGGAGGGGAAACCGCTTGTATAGTCGTGTAACGCGCCATTTTAGATTTGTAATGTTATTAGTTGCAAGTTAGTGTTGTAAAATGGCGGCGATTGTGTATGTGTTAAGCGGCTCGCCAGCAGTTTCCATTATTTATAATAGTGTATTTTGTACCTCGTCCGTTCCTAGGTAAAAGTCGTACATGGCTGGCGATGTTTTGCGCGGTTTGGGGGCGTGTAGCCTCGTTTTCATTTTTTCCGGACGCCATTTTTTTTGTCGCTTAGCCGATTTACAAGTGCCAACTGGGGAAGACGTTACAGATATCACATATATAGTTGTGAGCAGGCGGGTTGTTGCTAACGCTGCGGGCTTGCGAAGCGAGGGCCAGAGTTGCTGGCAAGGAGCGCCGAAGGCTCCCACGTCGGCTGCAATGAGCCGCAGGCGGGACTTACACCATCAAATTTACGGACTTACCATCCAAAAATAAGGGACTGAGAAAAAAAAACATTACGAGCTCACAAAAAATACAACCTTAACGCCCGAACCGCACGCACTTAAAAACATTAAAAACACAATAAATACACACAACAAACACATAAAAAGCTTACCCACAGCAAGGCGGGCACCGAGGACCTCTGCAAGTGAAGTTACACCTCCATTTAAGTCCAAATTCATGAGTTTAGACACCCGAAAATCACCTAAGTGAGAGAAAAAATGGCCCTTAAAAAAAAGAAAACGAGGCTACAGGACCCTAAACACGCAAAACACATACGGATTTTCCTAAAAAGCCGTACGAGGTAAAGATACACTATTAACAAGGACGTTAAATCATCCACACCTGCGTACCACATACACATTCCCCGCCATTTTACAACACTAACTTACACAATGCGGAAGTACCCAGCTACCCTAACGGCTTCCCCTCGCGCACGCAGCCTATTTACACTACACACTGCACACATTGCTGACACTTACACAGCAGCTCCACAGCACTGAAAACCTACATTGTATGCTGCAGGAACATGAAAACAGATTGTCAGCTCTTCAGCACAATGCTTCCTGCATATATTACTTACAAATAGGTAAAGTATATTCATTTAGTAATTATTTCATTAGCATACAAAAATACATATACACAAAAAAAACATTATCACATTAAACATAAAAGCCATTCACTGCGCGCCTCACAACGAGCGCCAACCCTGCTCATAGCATACAAAACCTTGCAATAAGCGCAAAAAACACATCACCGCCGACCAAAGAATAACAGCAAAAGCGCCTATCAGAAAAAAAATACAACCAACAGCCTCGCAATGAGCGCCGAAGGATCTCCGACCGCCAACAAAATGAATGTCTCGTCCAAACCATTACCTGCCTTACAATCTTATTGCCGCCATTTTTTGATGGGCAAGTCGCTAGTAAATATATAAAGATCAAGATAATAAAAGTATCAGGAAATGTAACACAAAGATGCACGCGCGTCTGAATAATACGACAAATACAGATTTTTGTCATAAGTGATATGATCGCAGTATTGGGTCATAAACCCTAAACACTGGAATCTGTTACATATAATTTACTGATGATGTCATTAATGGGCTTCAAGGGGGGGGGATCTCTTTTCATACTTTTTGAGCGGTGCAAATCCAACATACGCAGAGCGGAAACGCCACATCTGTGGGACACACACAAAGGGGTTCACTTTGAGAGAAAAAAAAAAAACAAATATGAAATATTTAATAATCATATTTTGATGTTACCAACAGATAAGGAAACGAAACTGAGGTTATTATATCTAATAGTAGCAAGCCTGGGAGTACTGGGAGTAATAATACTGCAGCAGGAGGTCAGGACTAATGTCACTCTATAGACACCCAGTCAGATAAAGGTCAGTACTAATGTCACCTATAGACCCCCAGTCATATAAAGATCAGTACTAATGTCACTCTATAGACACCCAGTCAGATAAAGGTCAGTACTAATGTCCCTCTATAGACACCCAGTCAGATAAAGGTCAGTACCAATGTCCCTCTATAGACACCCAGTCAGATAAAGGTCATTACTAATGTCACTCTATAGACACCCAGTCAGATAAAGGTCAGTACTAATGTCACCTATAGACCCCCAGTCATGTAAGGTGTAACCCTTACACTACCTGATCGATACAACATCATACCTGATGTTTTAAAGCACGTTATTCCAAACAATTTAGGAATGTTAGGTAATTTATGCCCTTTATGGCTTAAAACCAGACTCTGTATCAACTATGTAATTTTCCGTTGGAGTTTTGCCATGGATCCCCCTCCGGCATGCCACAGTCCAGTTGTTAGACCCCTTGAAACAACTTTCCCATCACTATTGTGGCCAGAAAGAGTCCCTGTGGGTTTTAAAATTCGCCTGCCCATTGAAGTCTATGGCGGTTCGCCGATGTTCGCTGGTTCGCGAAAATTTTAGGTTCGCGACATCACTATTGGTAAACAAGCTTTATTATAATAAGTAGAAAAAGTACCTGAGTGAATTCATTCTGTGATGTGGATTGGTTACGTCTACGTAAAGCACAATATACTGTATTTACAGCTGTTTTATTATATTTTTGCTTTATTGCATAATGTACTTGTATGATGTAATCTTCGCCTTTCCCTAATAAAAATCAAATAAGAAAAAAGCAAAGTTTTTTTTATTATTTTTCTCTGTCTTTCTTTAAATAAGAGCATGGTAATAATGAGTGTTATATGGCTCATTAGTGTTAGATAGCAATGCAAGGATGAGCTATAATTTCCAATTCTATGAATATGATCAATTAATAATGGAAATACATTAAGATGTCTCACTACTATATGTGTAGATAGGGCAAATGCTAACTATGGGATGTTGAAAAAATGGGTATGTGTTAGGTTGTGTGGCCCTGGTTATTGTATTGTTTCTGGCCCCCAAACTTTCTGATGGTGGCCCTGGTAAAATGGAGAATGTTTCTAAGAATCGAGAAGATCAGCTGTTAAAAAGTATCTTTAAGCCTTGAAAGCAATGGGATTATGGATTATTTGTATGTTGTGTGGCACTTTGTTACATAGAAAATGAATGTGCTCACAGTAAAGCATTCCTTATGAAATTATGAATCTTTGGAAATGGCAGGTTATTGTCAATGATATCACTGCTCATACATGAAGATCAGGTAAGTTGATTTATTGTTAAAATAACAGCATAAAACGCTATGATGTAAATACAGATATTGCTAGAATTTTTATCCTCGTCTTCTTTTTTTCAAATTAGGACCATCATTTTGGAGTTTTTTTTTTTTCTGACTTGGGTTACAAAATCCAGGAGTTATTGAATCTGTTTAATTGAGCAGATAAGGACCAGTTGTAAGCACATTACTGGCTACTTCTATTATATGTAGTGATGTATGATGAGATTTCTATTCATCTGTTTATGGTTACTATGGTGTACTGACCAAATGTGACTCTAGTAGATGCTATGCATCATTATTGTTATACAGTAGTACTATTGATTAGTCCTTTTTTGCCAAACAGCCCCTTGCCCACTCGGATTTGCTCACACCACGCCCGTAATATTAATGCACAGTCGTATACATTTATGACTGTGATTTGTGTATATAATAATGTTTTGTTATGCTGTTTTCACTGTTTCCATGTGATTATAGTGATTAATGTGTTGGACAAAAACATACATAACATTTATGTAACAATCATTTATTTGTACGTATATCATCATCCTGTATTCCTTCATGCATTTGAGTACTATACTGTATGTTTGAATGCCATTAATCTTAAGTTAATTGGGATGTGATGTTGTTATGGCCAAGTGTTTACACATCCTATGTTAAAATTGAGGCATAAATCATATTTTTTAACATAATTTACCATACTGGTGAACATAACACCTAAAATCTGCATGAATTGTTCCATCCTTTTGACATAATTATCCCTATAATCCTATTTACATAATTAGCCCTTTTTACTGTACAATACATTGTTATGTGGCCATTTCAGCCCATTACAGTGACACAAGTGTGGTTTCCAAATGATCACATGTATTACTGTTTCCAAAATGCGTCCAAGCACGATTTTATGTGTTATTATCACAATTTTAAATATCATGATCGGTGATGTTTGTGAGTTAATACTCAGGAAAAGTATACATTGTAGTACTGTTCAGTAGTGATGTTGCAAACCGCGAACGCGAACCGCCGCAAATGTTCGCGAACCGGCGAACCCGGGGAACCGCCATAGACTTCAATGGGCAGGCGGATTTTAAAACCCACAGGGACTCTTTCTGGCCACAATCGTGATGGGAAAGTTGTTTTAACGGGACTAACACCTGGACTGTGGCATGCCGGAGGGGGATCCATGGCAAAACTCCCACGGAAAATTACATAGTTGATGCAGAGTCTGGTTTTAAGCCATAAAGGGCATAAATTACCTAACATTCCTAAATTGTTTGGAATAACGTGCTTTAAAACATCAGGTATGATGTTGCATCGATCAGGTAGTGTAAGCGTTAGGCCCGCTTCACAGTGACAGACCAAACTCCCCGTTTAACGCACCGCAAACAACCGCAAACAGTCCATTTGCACAACTGCAAACTCCCCATTTGCACAAGGTTGCTTGTCCTCACTGATGTCATTGAAGGTCTCTTCCTCCACCCAGCCACCAAGGGTCCCCGAAAGGTGACAACAAGCCCCCTGGGACGCCTGCTGTGTTTGGTCTTCCACCTCCTCAAAGCCACCTTCCTCCTCTGACTCCTCTTCTTCAGACTCCTCTCACTGCGTTGCCTCTCTCTGCATTATTATAAGGTGTGTTAAGTAGTACTACTCTTATCAGTTTAATACCTGCTACAGCACCTATCAGGGGGCGTGTATAAGGCCTGGATTTTTGGAACCGGGAGATGGAAAAAGATACTTGGTTGGTCGTATCACTTCAATTTTGGGGCAAGGCGCGTGCAATCAAAGGTGCCACCAGATAGGAGTGGCGTGTTTGTAAGTACTACTCTTATCAGTTTAATACCTGTTACAGCACCTATCAGGGGGTGTGTATAAGGCCTGGATTTTTAGAACCGGGAGATGGAAAAAGATGCTTGGTTGGTCATATCACTTCAATTTTGGGACACGGCGCGTGCAATCAAAGTTGCAACCAGATATGAGCGGCGTGTTTGTAAGTACTACTCTTATCAGTTTAATACCTGTTACAGCACCTATCAGGGGGCGTGTATAAGGCCTGGATTTTTAGAACCGGGAGATGGAAAAAACTGCTTGGTTGGTCGTATCACTTTAATTTTGGGGCACGGCACGTGCAATCAATGGTGCCACCATATAGGAGTGGCGTGTTTGTAAGTACTACTCTTAGCAGTTTAATACCTGTTACAGCACCTATCAGGGGGCGTGTATAAGGCCTGGATTTTTAGAACCGGGAGATGGAAAAAACTGCTTGGTTGGTCGTATCACTTTAATTTTGGGGCACGGCACGTGCAATCAAAGGTGCCATCAGATAGGAGTTGCGTGTTTGTAAGTACTACTCTTATCAGTTTAATACTTGTTACGTCATCTATCAGGGGGCGTGTATAAGGCATGGATTGTTAGAACCGGGAGATGGAAAAAGATGCTTGGTTGGTTCGCTTCACTTAAAATTTGGGGCACTTTGTGACATTAGCTTCTTACGCTCAAACATGTCCTTTACAGGTACCTGACTATGGGCAGATGAGCAGGAACTGCTCAAGGTGAGAGACGCTGTAATGATATAGAAATCACAAAGTTGTGGAGACCAGTAGCCAAGGTCAGCAATAATCCAGTTCCGCAAACTTGTAGGTGAAAACAGGAACAAGGTTTATTGAAGTGATCAGAAACCACACAATAATCTGGCAAGGATCAATAGACAGGAAGTGCCTTATATAGGCCAAGGACCAGACACCTGACCAGACACAGCTGAAGAGACTTAGGTACTGATACAATTGCTAGCAGAGTCAAGCTTATAAGGTCTCAATGGAATTCACAACAGGCAGGCTGGCGCAGTGGTAGGGAAGAGGTATAGCAGCCTGGGGACCAGGGTTCAAAACCCAGCAGAGTCAATTCCTCACATTACCCCCCGCCTCTATAGGTGCAGCCTCTGGATGCCCTATTACCTGGTTTAGCAGGGTACTGCACATGAAAAGACCGAAGGAGATCAGGAGCGTGAATATTGTCCACTGGTTCCCACGAACTCTCCTCCTCACCATAGCCTTTCCAGCGAACCAGATACTGAAGCTTGCCACGGAAGATCCTGGAGTCAAGAATTTTGTCCACTTCGTACTCATCCTCACCATCCACGAGGACTGGATGTGGGGCAGGCAGGGCTCGGCCAGGGAAAGTGTTTTCATGAAAAGGTTTAAGCAGTGCAACGTGAAACACTGGATGTATTTTCATGGAATTCGGGAGTTGTAAACGGAAAGTGACAGCATTGATCTGAGCAATGATCTCAAAAGGTCCCATGAACCTTTGACCCAATTTATGAGAAGGAATCCGAAGCTTGAGATTCCTTGTTGACAGCCACACCTTGTCACCAACGTGATAGACTGGGGCCTCCTTTCTATGCCTATCAGCAGCTCTTTTGTAACATTCCTGAGCCTCCAAAAGAGTCTCTTTCAACAGTGCTTGGGAATCACGTAACGCCGTTAGCCGGTCAGCGACAGCAGGAATGGAAGTAGTAATTGGGAGACTGACTAGAAAGGTCGGATGGTAACCATAGTTGGCAAAAAATGGGCTCAAAGAAGTGGAGCAGTGTTGGGCATTGTTATAGGCAAACTCCGCCGTGGGTAGAAAATCCAGCCAGTCATCCTGCAGGTAACTAATATAGCACCGCAAATATTGCTCCAAAGTCTGGTTGGTTCGCTCAGTCTGTCCATTACTTTCCGGATGAAAAGCTGACGACAGATTTACATTAATACCTAGATTAGAACAAAAATGTTTCCAAAAACTAGACGTAAACTGTACTCCCCTGTCAGAAACTACTTCATCAGGCACTCCATGCAAGCGAAATATTTCCCGAATAACCAGGTCAGCCGTCTGTTTAGCTGAAGGGAGACCACGAGCTGGTATGAAATGACCCATCTTAGTTAACCTGTCCACAACAAAAAGAATGGTAGTGTGTTCCTTAGAGGGAGGTAGTTCCACAATAAAGTCCATGGATATAGATCCCCAGGGACGATGAGGAATCGGAAGAGGCTGAAGCAAGCCAACAGGGGATGAGCGAGGAGTCTTATGTCTGGCACACACATCACAAGAGGACACATACTTCTTAACATCCTCATGATACTTCGGCCACCAAAAGGATCGGGCAAGTAGCTCTTGTGTCTTTCGGATTCCTGGATGACCTGCTGGTTTTGAGTCATGGTAGAGACGTAAAAGGTCCAGTCGCACTGACTCCGGAGCAAACAGACGTTGTTGAAAAATCCAAAACCCATTACGCATCGTCATATGGAGGTCACAAGGAGGATCACGAAGAACTGGGTCTTCAGCGTAGCCCTTTTTCATGCGAGACATCAGATCAGAAGGAAATGTAACTCCTATAAATATATCCTCTGGCAAGATGGTGGTCTTGGTTACGGTAGTATGGAGGGGGTCAGCTATTCTAGACAAGGCATCCACCTTACCATTCTTGGAGCCAGGACGGTATGTAACCAAAAAATTAAACCTTGAGAAGAATAGGGACCAGCGTGCTTGTCTGGCTGACAGTCTCTTAGCTGATCGAATACATTCCAGATTTTTGTGATCTGTGAGGACAGTAATTGGATGGGTAGCTCCCTCCAAGAGATGTCTCCATTCGGTGAAGGCAGCTTTTATAGCCAATAGTTCTTTATTCCCTATGTCATAGTTTCTTTCTGCTGGCACCATCTGGCGGGAATAGAAGGCACACGGATGTAACAGCATCTTAGGTCCAGTCCTTTGAGACAGTATAGCACCAACAGCTGAATCAGAAGCATCAACTTCCACAATAAATGGTAATTCCGGCTGAGGATGTACCAGGACAGGGGCAGAGGTAAACAGAGTCTTCAATCGGGAAAATGCGGTATCCGCCTTATCGGACCACTGAAAAGGAGTCCCTTTACGTGTGAGTTCAGTGATCGGTGTAATAACGGCAGAGAAATTCTTAATGAAACGCCTGTAAAAATTGGCAAACCCCACAAATCTCTGAACATCTTTTTCATTCTTGGGGATGGGCCAGTCCAGCACAGCTTTAATTTTACTTGCGTCCATACTTAAACCTTTGGGAGTTATTACATACCCCAGGAATTGAATTTCTGTTTGTTCAAACTCACATTTTTCTAGTTTAATGTATAGGCGGTGGGTACGAAGGCGCTCTAGAACTATACGGACCTGTTTTCTGTGGTTTTCAAGATTATCAGAGAATATTAGGATATCATCCAAATATGCCACAACAAACTGATCCAGGAGATCTCGTAGTACATCATTGATAAGATGCTGGAAAGTTGCAGGGGCATTACACAGCCCAAAAGGCATTACTAGATATTCGTAATGCCCGTACCTGGTTCTGAAAGCTGTTTTCCATTCATCATTGGGTCTTATGCGAACCAGATTATATGCCCCCCGAAGATCAAGCTTCGTAAATATTTTAGCTGAGTGGAGTCTCTCCAAAAGTTCAGGAATCAGAGGCAAGGGGTAGCGGTTTTTAACAGTGATGTTATTAATGTCCCTGTAATCAACGCATGGCCGTAGGCTGCCATCTTTCTTTTCTACAAAGAAAATAGGAGCTCCTGCTAGAGAAGTAGATGGTCGAATAAAGCCTAATGTGCGGCTCAGTATGTTAATGTGTGGCTCAGTATGCTAATGTGCGGCTCAATATGGTAATGTGCGGCTCAGTATGCTAATGTTCGTTTCAGTATGCTAATGTGCAGCACAGTATGCTAATGTGCAGCACAGAATGCTAATGTGCGGCTCACTATGCTAATGTGCTTCTCAGTATGCTAATGTGCAGCACAGTATGCTAATGTGCGCCTCAGTATGGTAATGTGTGGCTCAGCATGCTAATGTGCGGCTCAGTATGCTAATGTGTGGCATAGTATGCTAATGTGGAGCTCAGTATGCTAATGTGAAGCTCATTATGGTAATGTGTGGCTTAGTATGCAAATGTGTGGCTCTGTATAATAATGTGCAGGACAGTATGCTAATGTGCAGCACAGTATGCTAATGTGCGGCTCATTATGTTACTTTGCTGCTCAGTATACTAATGTGCGGCTCAGTATACTAATATGTGGCATAGTATGTTAATGTGCAGCTCAGTATACTAATATGCATCTCAGTATGCTAATGTGCAGCTCAGTATGCTAATGTGCTGCTCAGTATGTTTATGTGTGGCTCAGTATATTAATGTGCGGCTCAGTATACTAATGTGGGGCTCAGTATGCTAATGTGCTGTTCAGTATACTAATATGCGGCTCAGTATGCTAATGTGCTGCTCACAATACTAATTTGTCACTCAGTATGTTAATGTGCTGTTCAGTATGCTAAAGTGCGGCTCAGTGTGTTAATGTGAGGATTAATATGTTAATGTGTGGCTCAGTATGCTAATGTGCAGCTCTGTATGTTAATTAGTATACTTTTCATGCTCTTTAAGAATAACCACAACCTCTGACCTCAATATTAGGGTACTTACCTCTCCTATGATGAGTCCCGACACAAGTCAGTGAGATATTTCTCCACTGTCTCCTCCACAAAGTATCTTCTTCCCATCTGTAATTCTTTATAATATGACTTTTGTAATAATTCTACAAAAATAAATATTTACTGGATTGATGGGATTTGAACTCACGACCTTACATTTTAGTAGCAGTTTAGCAGTCTATTTATATGAATAATGAGTGAAAAAGAACAATATAACTGATATAGGAAATAAAGCATATAGCTTAGCGGGGGCGCTCTACCAGTTAAAGGGTTAAAAGACTCTCTTCTAAATATTATTATTGTTATCATACTATTGTGTAGATAACAGAGAGGGGGTGAAATAGGGGAGGGAGAGGGGGAAGAGACAGAGTGGGGGAAGAGGCACAGGGGAGGGAGAGGGGGGAAGAGACACAGGGGGAGGGAGAGATGGGAAGAAGACAGGGGGTAGAGGCACAGGGGAGGGAGTAGGGGGAGAAACACAGGGGAGGGAAAGGGGGGGAATAGACACAGGGGAGGGAGAGGGGGGAAGAGACAGAGTGGGGGAAGAGGCACAGGGGAGGGAGAGGGGGGAAGAGACACAGGGGGAGGGAGAGATGGGAAGAAGACAGGGGGTAGAGGCACAGGGGAGGGAGTAGGGGGGAGAAACACAGGGGAGGGAAAGGGGGGGAATAGACACAGGGGAGGGAGAGGGGGGAAGGAGACAGAGGGGGGAAGAGGCACAGGGGAGGGAGAAGGGGGAGAGACACAGGGGAGGGAAAGGGGGGGAAGAGACACAGGGGAGGGAGAGAGGGGAAGGAGACAGAGGGGAGGAAGAGGCACAGGGAGGGAGAGTGGGAAGAGACACAGGGGGAGGGAGAGGTCGGAAGAAGACAGATGGGGTAGAGGCACAGGGGAGGGAGAAGGGGAAGAGACACAGGGGGAGGGAAAGGGGGGAGGAGACAGGGGGAGAGACACATGGGAGGGAGGGGGGAGAGACACAGGGGAGGGAGAGGGGAGGAAGCGCTCATCGCAAGCCCTGTGCTAAGCACCATCAAAGCTCAATGCGTGGCTCACTATGAGCGCCTTTGGCGCGCATTGCAAACCTCTCCCCACTCTCTGACCCTTGTGTCTGTTTCCCCCCTTTCCCTTCCATTTGTCCCCCCTCTCCCTTCCATGTGTTTTTTCCCCCTTATTTCCCTCCCTTGTTTCTTTTACCCCCTCTCTCATCCCTGTGTCGACCCTCTCCCCCTCTCCCTCCCTGTGTCTTTCTCCTCTGTGTCTCTGCTCAAGTTTGGCATGTCTCGCGCCAAGTGCTGCGCGTTATTCGGGTGTGTTACTGGCTTCTGCCTCGTTTTTATGCTGTTTGAGTAAATTATCGTTTTTTCAGCCTCCATTTTTTTCCTCGCTTAGCCGATTTTTGATCTCCGAAAAACTCTGATTACGCCTAAAATTAACTTGCAACCTCCCTCACAGGCTCCCTGGCTCTCCCCCTGTGCTATGTGTGAGTGTGTAAATTTTTTTTTTTATAATTTGGCTTTTTTGGGGGTCTATCAAGTTACGTGGTTAAAAACATTTCGGCTATTCAAAACGTTATTTGTTGCGTACCTCGCGATCAGCGCCAAATTCGGACGAGCCTCCTGATGACCACCTACGGCTCCCATGTCTCTCTTCCTCCCTCGTCTCCCTTCCCATGTCTCTCTCCCTCCCTCCTCTCCCTTCCCATGTATCTCTCTCCTCCCTCCTCTTCCTTCCCATGTATCTCTTCCCTCCCTCCTCTCCCTTCCCATGTATCTTTCCCTCCCTTCTCTCCCTTCCCATGTATATCTCTATCCCTCCTCTCCCTTCCCATGAATCTCTCTCCTCCCTCCTCTTCCTTCCCATGTATCTCTCCCCTCCCTCCTCTCCCTTCCCATGTACATCTCTTTCCCTCCTCTCCCTTCCCATGAATCTCTCTCCTCCCTCCTCTTCCTTCCCATGTATCTCTTCCCTCCCTCATCTCCCTTCCCATGTATCTTTCCCTCCCTCCTCTCCCTTCCCATGTATATCTCTTTCCCTCCTCTCCCTTCCCATGAATCTCTCTCCTCCCTCCTCTCCCTTCCCATGTATCTCTCTCCTCCCTCCTCTTCCTTCCCATGTATCTCTTCCCTCCCTCCTCTCCCTTCCCATGTATCTTTCCCTCCCTCCTCTCCCTTCCCATGTATATCTCTTTCCCTCCTCTCCCTTCCCATGAATCTCTCTCCTCCCTCCTCTTCCTTCCCATGTATCTCTCCCCTCCCTCCTCTCCCTTCCCATGTATCTTTCCCTCCCTCCTCTCCATTCCCATGTATATCTCTATCCCTCCTCTCCCTTCCCATGCATCTCTCTCCTACCTCCTCTTCCTTCCCATGCATCTCTCCCCTCCCTCCTCTCCCTTCCCATGCATCTCTCCCCTCCCTCCTCTCCCTTCCCATGCATCTCTCCGCTCCCTCCTCTCCCTTCCCATGCATCTCTCCCCTCCCTCCTCTCCCTTCCCATGCATCTCTCCCCTCCCTCCTCTCCCTTCCCATGCATCTCTCCCCTCCCTCCTCTCCCTTCCCATGCATCTCTCCCCTCCCTCCTCTCCCTTCCCATGCATCTCTCCTCTTCCTCCTCTCCCTTCCCATGTATTTCTCCCCTCCCTCCTCTCCCTTCCCATGTACAGTATCTCACACAGCCATTAATGTCTAAACCATTGGCAACAGAAAGGAGTACACCCCTCACATTTTTGTAAATATTTTATTAAATCTTCTCATGTGACAACAATGAAGAAATGACCCTCTGCTACAATGTAGTAACAGCCTGTATAACAGTGTAAATGTGCTGTCCCCTCAAAATTACTCAATCTCTCAACCATTGGCAAGAAAAGTGAGTACACCCCTAAGTGGAAATGTCCAAATTGGGCCTAAAGTGTCAATATTTTGTGTGGCCACCATTATTTTCCAACACTGCCTTAACACTCACGGGCATGGAGTTCACCAGAGCTTCACAGGTTGCCACTGGATTCCTCTTCCACTCCTCCATGATGACATCACGGAGCTGGTGGATGTTAGAGACCTTGAACTCCCCCACCTTCCGTTTGAGGATGCCCCACATTCTTGGCCCGTTTCTTCACCTTTACCTTCAGCTTCTTTAGCAAGGCAGTGGTCGTCTTGGAGGTGTGTTTAGGGTCGTTATCATGTTGGGATATTGCCCTGCGTCCCAGTCTCCTAAGGGAGGGGATCATGCTCTACTCTGCTCCGCTTCAGTATGTCACAGTGTATGTTGGCATTCATGGTTCCCTCAATGAACTGTAGCTCCCCAGTACCGGCAGCACTCATGCAGGCCCAGACCATGACACTTCCACCACCAAAAGTATACATCTATACCGAGGAAAGGTAATTGAAATAATCCCTAAATGACGGGTAAAAAGGATAAGGCACAAAGAAAACAAAAACACTCATATGAGGTGAAACCCTCAGTTTGAAAGTAAACAGTGATGCAGAGAGAGTGGAGGCAGCATCTGACATCATCAGGTAAATGCATATAGGGGAATCAACACAACATATTATAGAAAACATATATACACTCGTCCCTACGACCCCGCACGACTTGCGCATCATAACTACGACCCGCAGAACTAGACAGCAACACAAAACTCAAATACACAATTCACAGAGCAAAACCCCTAGCACTTTGAAAAATCGCATGACAAAAATTACGAAAATATTAATTAAAACCGCCACTTACCGAAAACAAAATATGAGCCACAAAAACTATGAACTTAACGGCCGAACCACGCACAGCGAAAAACACAAAAAATACACAAAATACAAAAAATCAATAAAAAAAAACATCACACACAGCAAGGGGGGGCAGCCAGGACGTCTGGGAGTGAGGTTACACGCAAATTTAAGTAAAATGTACAGACTTTAGAGACCCAAAAATCCCCAAAGCGACAGAGAAAATGGCTGCAAAAAAAACCAAAAGGCTACACGACCCCTAAACCCACCGCCAGGCACATACGACTTTTACACAGCCCCGTACGAGGTACAAAATACACTATTAGCAAGGACGCAAAATCATCCACACCCGCGTACCACATACACAATCGTTTTACAACACTAACTTACAAAATGCGTAACTACACACCTAAACAAGCGATTTGCCCTCGCGCACGCAGCCTATTTAAACTACACACTTCACACATTGCTGACACTTAAACCTCAGATCACCAACACTGCAAATGTACATTGTATGCTGCAGGAACATCAAAACAGATTGTTAGCTCTTCAGGATATTGCTTGCTGCATATATTAATTACAAATAGGTAAAGTATATTAATTTATGATTTCATTAATTTATTTAATGATTATAAAAAAATACATATACATAAAGCAAAACAAAAAACGGTGGCAGGGTCGCAATATACGCCAAAGACGTTCATCTCGCGCCTCACAAGGAGTGCCAAGGGTGCTCAGAGGAGCAAAAGTACACCAGGGAAGAGGCTCGCAATGAGCGCCAAAATGCGATCAGCGCAGACCTTGCAATGACTGCTGAAGGCACTCAGCGCAAGGCTCACAATGAGCGCTGAAGGTACTCACACAACCAAAACACTTACTTTGTGTGGCAAACAGCAATACCTGCCTTATAATTCCATTGCCGTCATTTTTTGACGGGCAAGTCGCTAGCAATAAAATATTTACATAAACGTGAGGGGTTTACTTACTTTTGTGAGATACTCTATCTCTCCATCCCTCCTGTGCATTCCAGTTTGTGACATCACAATGTTCCCGGGAGTGCTTGCGTGCATTTGGCATTTGGTCCTCATTAGTATTATGGCTGGCGAGATGGCGGTGGATTTGCAGCAAGTGCTGAGCGAGCTGCCAGAGGCCGTGAAGCGCAAGATAGATATATTCATGTCCCAAAAGGAGAAAGAGATTGAGAGAAAAGAACAAGGAAGGTTATAATCGCTTCCAAACGGAAATTGTCACAACTCCCTGGTAAGATTAGTTTCTGGGCATTTGTTTATGCTTCCTTTATTAGTTAATGATATGAAAAGGAAATGTTCTGCAATTGTAATATTTTCTTTGGAAGGGGCTGTGATCCTATTGCTTCTGTTTTATCTACATTTACCCTGAGTCGTGAGATCGCTCCAAAGGAATCCAAGATGCCCATCGGGGCTGGTGTGGAGTTTACCCGATCTACCAATGTGCACAAGATATCATCAGCGAACATGCAGCACTTAAATTGTTGCAGTCCAATCGTGACACCTTTTACTTGTGGCATGGACCTAATAGCTTGGTTTATATTTTTTGTAAAATGAAAAAGCTTTCTATCTTTTAAACTGGGAGTTAAACCCCTGTATATTATGAGTTACCAAATCATATGTTATATCTGCCATTGTGGTCGTGTATGAGTGTGGGCATGAAGCAGATTGATAATTACCTGGGAGTAGGTTGTGTCTACTTTTTGGCTTTGATTTTCTCTCTTTTTTTTTAAGTGGAATTTGCAGGTGCCGGATCCAGGTTATCTTCTGGAGTAAAGTCGCTCAAGTGTAGGGCATAGGGGAAGTAATAAGATAACATTAGCATTTTACCTTGTCATCATTACATTAATTATTCTCTTAACACTAACATTAGTGTACCTTTCTTTTGGGGTTGGGAGTCTGATTCTATCTCCATCTTTAATTCCCAAAATGAGAATATTAAGTAATTTATCTCTGGTTATAACCAGAAAAAAAATAAAAATGTAGTTGAGGTATTATAACATTATCATTGGTAGTACAAATATAGTTACACATTCTAATGCAATAAAAGTTTATTACAAGTGTTATATATACTAAACATTTTTAAACATTTTGACTACAATTTTTCTCCTAAGGTTAGTTATTATTGGTGACAGTAATAATACTATTAAAGTCTTTGATTTGCTCTTCATTTGAGTTTTTTTACCCAGGCTGGATAGGATATTTAAGGGGTAGCAGATCTCTGTTTCCCTTTCAGGTCTCTATTTCACATTGTCTTCTTCATGTCTGTTTGGTTATCCTGCTCTATTGTCCATTAGTTTTTTTGGTCTTTTGTTTTTTGGAGAGTCTGTCCATCAGCGTATTGGTCTTTGTGCAAGATGTAAGGTTTCTGATGACTCTTGGTCTTCTCTCTGTATTATTTGTAGCTGGGTGAGCAGTGTTTGGGCTGTCCACAAGTGAGTGAGTATTGTATGTGTCTCCTTTATATTAAAAGATCAATTCAAAGGGGAATCCCCCTCTGTATGTAATTTTGTGTTTGGTTAGAGCTACAAGTATTGGTTTCATTTCCCTTCTTTTCTCAAGAGTCACTGGAAGAGATCCATGTAAATCTGTATTTTAGTTCCATCTGGTCCTTTGATAGAGGCCATTTTCCTAGTGGCTGTTAGTATTATGTCTCTTGCCTTTTGTTTCACAAATCTTACAATAATGTCTTTGGGGAGGTCTGAGTTGTTATTGGCCCCTAGGGCTCTGTGAGCCCCCTCTATTTCCCAGGTGTTTTCTGGGTGGTTTGGCAGGGTAAGATTGATTGTAGCTGATAAATATTGATTTAAGTCGGTTATCTTTATGGGAATGCCCTTGAATCTTAAATAATGTCTGCGTGACCTGTTTTGCAGATCTTCTATTTTTTCCTTTAGAGTACTTATCTTAGAGGCGTGTAGAGTGGTCTCCATTCTGTCCTGTTCCTGAGTCTCTATGATTTGGTCTGTAACTTCTTCCAAGAAGTGTGTCCTTTGACCCAGGGTGTGTATGTCTTTTCTTAGACTGTCTATATGTGTTTGGAGTATCCTCTATATTTCTCTGAGACATCTATGTGATGGGACATACCTTGTGGGTTTTCCTCCGCATCTGAATCAGATTGCCCAGATCCTGAGCATTGAGATGGTAGTTTCTGAGGTTTTGTCATTTTAAACATTTCTGGAATGACTCTCTTAGTTGCGTTCTTTTTTGGTTTACCCATCTTGGTGTTTGGCTATTTTATCTGATGCGTAGAGAAAGTATTGAAGATCTGGTTTGTGGATTCAATTTTATGTATTAGTTTTGTATATTGGTTACAGGTTTTGTTTACATGCTTAATGTTTTTATATTGTGACTAGTTATCTGTATATTTCTTTGGGTCACATACCTTGATACTTGTGAGAAACTCTTTATGCTTTTTGTTTTTCTGTAAAGCAACATTTTTATTGTTAGGTTGTTGGTTTTGAGGTCTTACTTTGTTTATATGTCTTCTTTCCTCCGGGTGTGAGGGGTTATTTGTTTAGTTGTTTTTTTGTTACTTGTTATGGCAATAAGTTTTGCTTCTGGTGTGAATTATATTACCAACAGGATTTTTGTTGTTTCTCTTATATTTTTTAAGGCCTTCTATCAGGTTTGTGTAAGTTACTTGCTTCAGCGTTGTGTATTTTGTAAGTCCCGCGTGCCTGGCGTTGTTCATGTAAGTTACTGGCTTCTGCGTTGTGTATTTTGTAAGTCCCGTGTGCCTGGCGTTGTTCGTGTAAGTTACTGGCTTCTGCGTTGTGTATTTTGTAAGTCCCGCGTGCCTGGCGTTGTTCGTGTAAGTTACTGGCTTCTGCGTTGTGTATTTTGTAAGTCCCGCGTGCCTGGCGTTGTTCGTGTAAGTTACTGGCTTCTGCGTTGTGTATTTTGTAAGTCCTGCGTGCCTGGCGTTGTTCATGTAAGTTACTGGCTTCTGTGTCGTGTGTTTCTGAAGTCCAGTTTTTGGCTGCCATTTTTCTCCTCGCTTAGCCAATTTTCAATCTCCGAAAAACACCAATTAAGCCTTAAATTAGCTTGCAACCTCCCTCACAGGCTCCCTGGCTCTCCCCCTGCGCTGTGGGTGTGAGTGTTGACGTTATTTTTTTAAATTATTTGGCATTTTTGAGGGGGCATTCGAGTTACCCGTTTGAAAAAGTTTTTGCCATTAAAATCGTAAACTGCGGTCCTCCTTGCAAGGCCTGCAATGAGTGCCTCCAGCGCTCACTGCAGCCTAAGTCATGCGGGCCGTAGGCGCTCATTGTGAGGCCAGCAATGAGTGCTGAAGGCATGCGCAAACCCCTCCTCAACCTCAACTCCCCTCCTCAACCTCAACCCCCCCTCCTCAACCTCAACCCCCCTCCTCAACCTCCCTCCTCAACCTCAACCCCCCTCCTCATCCTCCCTCCTCAATCTCAACCCCCCTCCTCATCCTCCCTCCTCATCCTCAACCTCCCTCCTCATCCTCAACCCCCTCTGTAACCTCCCTCCTCAACCTCAACCCCCTCATCCTCAACCCCCTCCTCAACCTTAACCTCCCTCCTCAACCTCAACCCCCTCCTCAACCTCCCTCCTCAACCTCAAGCTCCCTCCTCATCCTCAACCCCCCTCCTCATTCTAAATACCCCCTCCTCATTCTACCCCTCTAAATACCCCCCCCTCTCCTTTCCCCCTCACTTACCTGCATCTGAAGCTTCTGCTCCGGCCTTCGCTCCGTCCGGCGTCTTGACGTGGCGCGCATGTGCCGGCACCCGGTATATGCTAATGATGGGGCGCGCATGTGACCTCACGTAATTAGCATATACCGGGTGCCGGCACCTGGTATATGCTAATGACGGGACGTCACATGCGCGCCACGTCATTAGAATATACCGGGTACAGAGGGGGGGTTTAGAATGAGGAGGGGGGGTTGAGGATGAGGAGGGGGGAGGGAAAGAGACACGGGGGGTTGAGGATGAGGAGGGGGGAGGGAAAGCAAAATGGGGGGTTAGAGAGACACGGGCTGAAAAACTTGGCTTATACTCGAGTATATACGGTATTCATTTAATTGACTACTACCTGGTGAAGTTGCACTTCTATTTGATCCTATTGAGATATCCACAACATTGTAGCAGTGTTCTTGTGAGGTGACTATGCTGGTTAGGAAAAAGCCTGCCGTAATGCGAAAAAACATGTAAAAAAATCGAAGTGTATATGTTTATCATCCTCTAAAAACCCTTTTGCCCATTTTATAAAGGTGGGATCTTCAAGAGTAAATCCTGCAAACATTAGACTTCTGTAAAACTTTCTTCTGCATTTCAGAGTAAGCATCGTGAAGACGGTGAAGATGGTGAATATGGTGAAGACGGCTACAGGGAAACCACAGCGCAATAGGAGGAGACGTCCGACAGGAACAAGAAGATGAGGCGCGTCCTGCGAGCTGAGCCAGAGGTATGTAGGAGACTGTACCCGGACTAACTGCGGTGGGAAGGTCATTATATTAATCCAGGAAAAAATAGGAAAAACTCATCATTATCTCACTTATGTTTATTAATAATTTATTTTTTTATATAATCTCTTTGATATATAAATATCCTCACTAAAGAAATTTTATATTAAAGTGTAATTTTCTATATTTATTATCTTGATAGTGAGAATAGTT
The DNA here is from genome assembly GCA_027410445.1 of Discoglossus pictus. Classification (NCBI taxonomy): domain Eukaryota; kingdom Metazoa; phylum Chordata; class Amphibia; order Anura; family Alytidae; genus Discoglossus; species Discoglossus pictus. The sequence continues at coordinate 30,234,662 of CM050170.1, read as the reverse complement.
GTGATAACTATGTCTCACATTCAGTTTTATATTATGTCACTTCTTATATAAACTACATAAAAATAAATAGATTTATAAATGTATTTGATAAAATGATGTCAGAATATATAGTGCCAGCTTTATTGTGTCCGATGGAAGATTATTTTATAGAACAATTTGTTGGGGCCAATAATATAGTTTTTCCAAAGGACAAGAAGGGTGTCAGGGTCAAAGATTATAGACCTTATAGAATACAGCAGAAACCACAGTGATTACCTCAGCAATGATTGACTAGAATCCATTGCACGGCTTGGTTGTTATGCATATAAAAACTATTATATCTTCTCTTAAAATTAATATCTGGTTATAGTTTGTAAGTAAATTATTTTGTTTGTGAAGTGTGTTCATTTGTTACTAGGATTGGTTGTGCTTGGGAAAGGCTCAATATGAGTCTAATACCCCACAATATATGTTATTCTCTGTGTGAGACACAAGCCTCTAGTTGTGTATATATATATATATATATATATATATACAGTACAGAAAATGATGGTACATTTGTGATTCTATTTGAATGTCTAAAAAATAAGTCAATAAACGTATTTCCTGTTCAAGTTGCTCAGAAATACAGTTGATGCACTGCACTCTGGGAAACTGGGAAGGACATGCAAATGAGACTACAATGCACGCTCACTCTATTATTCTGAAAACCACAATATACATGGATCTTTTTCGTCATATGCTTGCTGTATTACCAGCTTTAAGCGTAGCAGAGGATGGATAATACACAAACCAGGAAACCTACCACCAGACAGCACTTAATAGATCTCACTGTTCAGCCCACAATACAAAACTCTACCACACAAACCAGGAACCGGACCCACACTGATGAGATCCGTTAAGATTGAAACATTGCTGTCTGTGGCTAGGTTTCCTGGTTTGTGTGGTATCCTAGCTATATTGTGATGGATTCTGGGAGCAAATGGGTTTATTTAGTCTGGTTCATCTCCTGTTATCCAACAATGGAATATCTTCATCTCCAGGAATTACATAGATAGATAATGGAGGGTTTAGATGGATCACATATTATAGTTGTCGTAATTATGAGTGGCGCATGCGCATTGCTATAATAGAAGATAGAGACACAGAGGGAGGAAGAGAGGCACAGGAGGGAGAAGGAGGAAAGAAGAGGGGACAAGAGACAGGGGGTAAGAGACAGAGGGGAGAAGAGACCCAGGGGGAGGTGACACAGAGGAGGGGGGAAAAGAGACACAGGGGAGGGAGGAAGAGGGAAAGAGACACAGGGGAGGGAGAGGAATTTGAGGGGGGCTTGCAATGAGCACCACCCATCAAGTGGAGGGGGGCAGAGGCTCACAATGAGCACCAAAGAAGGGTTAATTGTGAGGCCTGTGATGAGCGCCAAAGCCCGTAATGAGCACAAGGCCAGTAAAGTAGAGGGTGGGGGAGGCTCACAAAGAGCACCGCCCATCATGTAGAGGGGGGGAGAGGTAGAGGGGGCAGAGGCTCAAAATTAATGCAAGGAAATTGCGAAGCCCGTTATGAGCACCGAAGGCGCTAACCGTGAAGCCACTAAAGTAGAGGCACGCAATGAGCAACAAAGTAAACATTTTATTGCCGTCATTTTTGACGGGCAAGTTGCTAGTATACATATAATATTTATAAATATATCCCCTTCTCTTTCTCTTCCCCTTATCTCTCACATCCCCTCTTCTTTCTTTCCCCCTCCTCCTCTCTCCCTCTCTATCTTTCCCCCTCTCTCTCTTTATCCCCCTCTCCTCCCTCTATCTCATTCTTTCTCTTCTCTCTTTCTCCTTCCATCTCTCTTTCCTTCTCCCTCTCTCTCCCCTCTCTCTCTGTCCTTCTCTCCACTCTCTCTCTCTCTCTTTCCTTCTCTCCACTCTCTCTCTCTCTCTCCTTCTCTCTCCCTCTCTCTCTGCTTCTCTCTCTCTCTACTTCTTTCACCTTCTATCTCTCCTTCTTTCTCCTTTTCTCTCTCTCCTCTCCCTCTATCCTTCTGTCTCTCATTCTCTCTCTCTCTCTCTCTTCTTCTCTCTCTATGCCCCTTCTCTTTCTCCTTATCTCTTTCTCCCTCTCTCCTTCTCTCCCTCTCTTTCTTCCTCACTCTCCCTATCTCTTTATTCCTCTCTCTCTCTCCATCTCTCTTTTTCACTCTTCCTTTCTCTTTCTCCCTCTTTCTATCCTCTCTCTCTCCTTCTCTCTCCTCTCTCCCCTTCTTTCTCATTCTCTATCCTTTTTCTCCTTCTCTCTCTACTTCTCTCTCTCTCTACTTCTTTCACCTTCTCTCTCTCATTCATTCTCCCTCCTTCTCTCCCTCCTTCTCACTCTAATCTTCTCTACCTCCCTCTCTCTCTCTCCTTCGCTGCCTCTCTTTCTTCCTCCCTCTCCCCATCTCTTTATTCCTTTCTCACTCTCCCTCTCTCTTTTTCACTCTTCGCTTCTATTTCTCTCCCTCTCTTTCTCCCCCCTCTCTCTCTCTTTCTCTCTCCCCCTCACCTTCTCTCCCTCTCTTTCTCCCCCTCTATTTCTCTTTCTCTCTAACCCCCCTCTATCTTTCTCTCTCCTTGTTTATCTCTCTCTCTCTACCCCCTTTGTTTCTCACTCTCCCTCTTACTCTCTCTATATCTCTCTCCTCCCGTTTCACTATAGCCCTCTCATTCTCCCTCTCTCTTTCTCTTTTTCCCCTCTCTTTCTCTTTCCCCCTCTCTTTATCTCTCTCTTCTCCCTCTCTCTTTCTCTCTTCCCTCTCTCTCTCTATCTCCTCCTCTCTCTCTTTCTTTCTCCTTCCCTCGCTCTCATCTCTCTCTCCTTCTCCCTCTCCTTAATTCTCCTTTTTTTCTCACTTTTTCTCTCTCTCCTCTCCCTCTATCCTTCTGGCTCTCATTTCTCTCTATACCTCTATCCCCCTTCTCTCTCTCCTTATCTCTTTCTCCCTCTCTCCCTCTTTCCTTTGTTTCTCGCTCTCCCTCTTACTCTCTCCTTCTCCCTCTCCTTAATTCTCCCTTTTTTCTCTCCTTTTTTTCTCTCTCTCTCTCCCTATTCTTTTTCCGCTCTTTTTCTCTTCCTCCCTTTCTCTTTCTCTCTCTCTCCCTCTCTCTCTCTGTCCCTATTCTTTTTCCCCTCTTTTTGTCTTTTCCCTCTTTTTCTCTTCCTCCCTTTCTCTCTCCCCCTCACCTTCTCTCCCTCTCTTTCTCCCCCTCTATTTCTCTTTCTCTCTAACCCCCCTCTATCTTTCTCTCTCCTTGTTTATCTCTCTCTCTCTCTCTACCCCCTTTGATTCTCACTCTCCTTCTCCTTAATTCTCCTTTTTTTCTCACTTTTTCTCTCTCTCCTCTCCCTCTATCCTTCTGTCTCTCATTTCTCTCTATACCTCTATCCCCCTTCTCTCTCTCCTTATCTCTTTCTCCCTCTCTCCCTCTTTCCTTTGTTTCTCGCTCTCCCTCTTACTCTCTCCTTCTCCCTCTCCTTAATTCTCCCTTTTTTCTCTCCTTTTCTCTCTCTCCCTATTCTTTTTCCGCTCTTTTTATCTTTTCCCTCTTTCTCTCTCTCTCCCTCTATCTCTCTGTCCCTATTCTTTTTCCCCTCTTTTTGTATTTTCCCTCTTTTTATCTTCCTCCCTTTCTCTCTCTCTATCATGCTCTCCCCTCTTTCGCTCTCCCTCTCCATCTATCTCGCCCCTTCTCTTTTTCTCTCTCCCCTTCTCTCTCTCTCCCCCTCTCTCTTTTTCACTCTTCCCTTCTCTTTCTCTCTCTCTCTCTTCCCCCCCTCTTTTTTCACCTCTCTCTCTTTCTCTCTTCCTCTTTTTCTCTTTCACTCTCCCCCTCTCCTTCTCTACCGCTCTCTTCCTCTCTCTCTTTCTCCCCCTCTATTTCTCTTTCTATCCCCCCTCTCCTTAATTATCCTTCTTTCTCTCCTTTTCTCTCTCCTCTCCCTCTATCCTTCTGTCTCTAATTCTCTCTCTATCCCCCTTCTCTCTCTCCTTATCTCTTTCTCCTTCTCTCCCTCTCTTTCTTCCTCCCTCTCCCCATCTCTTTATTCCTCTCTCTTTCTCTCCCCCCACTCTCTTTTTCACTCTTCCCTTCTCTCTCTCTCTCTCTTTTTCTCTCGCCTCTCTCCCCTTCTTTCTCCTTCTCTCTCTACTTCTTTCACTCTCTCTCGTTCTCTCTCCTTCTGTCTCTCTCTTGCTTTGTCTCTCTTTCTCTCTCGCTTTCTTTCTCTCCTCTCTCTCTCCTTCCCTCTCTCATCTCTCTCTCTCTCCTTCTCTCTCCCTCTCTCTCTGCTTCTCTCTCTTTCTCTCTACTTATTTCACCTTCTCTCTCTCGTTCTCTCTCCTTCTGTCTCTCTCTTGCCTTGTCTCTCTTTCTCTCTCTCTTTCTCCCCTCTCTCTCATCTCTCTCTCTCCTTCATTCTCTCCTTTTCTCTCTCTCCTCTCCCTCTATCCTTCTGTCTCTCATTCTCTCTCTCTCTCTCTACCTCTCTCTCTCCCTCCTTCTCTCTCTCCTCTTCTCTCTCTATCCCCCTTCTCTCTCCTTATCTCTCTCTCTCTCTCTTTATTCCCATCTCTTTATTCCTCTCTCTCCCTCTCTCTTTTTCACTCTTCCCTTCTCTTTCTCTGTCTATCTTGCTCCCCCCTCTCTCTCCCTCTTTCTCTCTCTCCCCCTCTCTTTCTCTCTCTCTTTCACCCCCTCTATTTCTCTTTCTCTCTATCCCCCTCTCTCTTTCTCTCTCTTTGTTTCTCTCTCTACCCCCTTTGTATCTCGCTCTCCCTCTTACTCTCTCTCTTTTTCTCTTTTACTCTCTCCCCCTCTCTCTTTCTCTCTCCTCCTCTGTTTCACTATAGCCCTCTCATTCTCCCCCTCTCTTTATCTTTTCCCCCTCTCTTTATCTTTTGAAGGAGGGAGAGTGAGGGGGAGAGAAATAGGGAAGGTAGAGGTTGGAGAGACCAGGGGGGGGAGACACAGGGGAGGGAGAGGGGGTAAGAGACACAGGGATTGAAGAGGGGGAAGAGACACAGGAGAGGAGGGAGAAGAGACACAGGGGAGGGAGAGGAGGGAAGTAAAAGGGGAGGGAGAGGGGGAAAGAGTCACAGGGGAGGGGGGAGACACAGGGGAGGGAGAGGGGGAAGAGACACAGGGGAGGGAGAGGGGGAAGAGACACAGGGGAAGGAGTGGAGTAAACCGACACAGGGGAGGGAAAGGGGAAAAACAGACACAAGGGAGGGAGAGGGGGTACAACACAGGGGAGGGAGGGAAGAGACACATGGGGGAAGGGACACATGTCAAGAGAGAGGGGGAAACAGACACAGGGGAGAGGGGTGGAAGAGACACAGGGGGAGGGAGAGGAGGGAAAAGACACAAGGAGAGAAAGAGGAAAAGACAAAGGGGAGGGAGAAGGGGAAGAGACACAGGAGAGGAAGCGGGAGGGAAGATATACATGGGAAGGGAGAGGGAGAGAGATACAGGGGAGGGAGAGGCTGGAGAGACACAGGGAAGGGAGAGGGGGAATAGAACAGGTGGGGAGAGGAGAGAAATAAATACAGGGGGAGAGGGGGAGAAACACAGGGGAGGGAGAGGGGGAGAGACACAGGGGAGGAAATGGGGGACAGACACAGGAGAGGAAGGGGGGTCCAGACACAGGGGAGAGCAGGAAGCGAGAGAGATGGAGGGGGGGAAATACAGAGGAGGGAGAGTGGGGGAAGAGACACAGGGGAGCAAGGGGGGGGGGGAAGACATGAGGGGGAGGCTCAAGGGAGGGAGAGGGTGGGAAGAGACATTGGAAGGGAGATGTGGGTGAAGAGACACAGGAGAGGGAAAGAGATACAGGGGAGGGAGGGGGACACAGGGGAGAGAGAGGGGGAAGAGAAACAGGGGAGGGAGAGGGGGGAGAGACACAGGGGAGGGAGAGGAGGGAAACAGACACAGGGGAGCAAGAGGGGGGAGACATGAGGGGGGAGGCTCAGAGGGAGGGAGAGGGTGGGAAGAAATATGGGAGGGATAGATGGGTGAAGAGACGCAGGAGAGGGAGGGAAGAGACACAGGGGAGGGAAAAGAGACACAGGGGAGGGAGGGGGACACAGGGGAGAGAGAGGGTGAAGAGAAACAGGGGAGGGAGAGGGGGAGAGACACAGGGGATGGAGAGGGGGGAAACAGACACAGGGGAGCAAGAGGGGGGAGACATGAGGGGGGAGGATCAGAGGGAGGGAGAGGGTGGGAAGAGATATGGGAGGGAGAGGTGGGTGAAGAGACACAGGAGAGGGAGGGAGGAGACACAGGGGAGGGAAAAGAGACACAGGGGAAGAGACACAGGGGAGGGAGAGGGGGAAGAGAAACAGCAGAGAGAGGGGGGACACAAGGAAAAGAGAGGGAGGAAGAGAAACAGGGGAGGGAGATGAGGGAAGAGACACAGGGGAGGGACAGGGGGAAACAGATACAGGGAAGGGATAGGGGAAGAGACACAGGGCAGGGATAGAGGGGAAACAGACACAGGGAGGGAGAGGGGGAGCTGCACATGCGCATTGCGCATGCTCAGCAAGAGGGTGGGATAGGGTGAAGAGACAGACAGGGCAGAGGGTGGGAGAGAGAGGGGTTAAGAGGCACAGGAGAGGTAGCAGGGGGAATGAGACACAGGGGAGGGAGAGGGGTTAGGGACAATGGGTAGGGAGATGGGGGAGACACAGGGGAGGAAAGGGGGAGACATACAGGGGAGAGAAGGCGGAACAGACACTGGGGAGGGAGAGGGGGTACAAATAAAGGGGAGGGGGAAGAGAGAGAGATGGAGGAGAAAGAAACACAGAGGAGGGAGGAGGAGACTCAAGCGAGGGGGAAATGGACATGGAAGTGAAAGCGAGGTGAAGAGACACAGGAGAGGGAGGGAAAAGACATGGGGAAGAATCATAGGGGAGGGAGTGGGGGCAGGAGACACAGGTGAGAAAGGGGGGAGAAACAGGGGAGGGATAGGGGAAAAAGACACAAGGGAGGAAAAAGGGGAGACACAGGGGAGGAAGAGGGGAAAGGGGAGAGGGTGAAGAGACAAAGAAGGGGGAGAAACAGGAGAGGGGGAAAGAGACAGAGGCATGGGGGAAACAGACAGGGGGAGAGGGGTGGAAGAGACACAGGGGAAGCGAGAGGAGGGAAAGAAACAAGGAAGGAAAGAGGAAAAGACAAAGGGGAGGGAGAAGGGGAAGGTACACACAGGGAGGGAGAGGGGGAAAGGGACACAGGGGAGAGAGAGGGGCTAGAAGACACAGGAGGGAGAGGAGAGAGTCACAGGGGAGGGCGTGGGGGAAGAGACACAGGGGAGGGAGCAGGAGGGAAGATACACATGTGAAGGGAGAGGGGGAGAGACACAGGGGAGGGAGAGGGGACAGATGCAGGGTAGAGGAGAAGAAAGAGAGATCGAGGTGGAGAGAAACACAGGGGAGGGAGAGTAAAGGGAAGAGACACATGGGAAGGATGAGGGGGAAAGAGACACGGGGGAGGGAGGGGGAGACACACAGGGGAGGGAGAGGGGGGAAAGAGACACAAGGAGGGAGAGGGGGAAACAGACACAAGGGAGGGAGAGGGGGGAAAGAGACACAGGAGAGCAGGAGGTGGGGAAGAGATAGGCGGGAGGGGAGAAACACAGGGGAGGGAGAGAGGGGAGAGACACAGGGGAGGAAGCGTGGGGGGGAAGGGACACAGAGGAGGAAGAGGGGGTAGGAGACACGGGAAGGAGCAGGGGGGAAGAGTCACAGGGGAAGGAGAGGGGGGAAGAGACACAGGGAAAGGAGAGAGGAAGAGACACAGGCATGTGACAGGGCTAGAGACACAAGGGAGGGAGAGGGGGGTACAGACATGGGAGAAGTGAGAGAGATGGAGGAGGAGAGAAACACAGGGGAGGGAGAGTAGGGGGAAGATACACGGGAGGGAGGCAAGACACAGGAGAGGGGGAAAGGAGACACAGGGGAGGGGGCAGGGGAAGAGACACAGGGGAGGGAGAGGGGGAAGAGACACAGGGGAGGGAGGGAAAAAAAACACAGAGGAGGGAGAGGAGGAAAGGGACACAGGGGAGAGAGAGGGGGTTGAAGACACAGGAGGGAGAGGAGAGAGTCACAGAGGAGGGTGCTGGGGGAAGAGACACAGGGTAGGGAGCAGGAGGGAAGATACAAATCGGAAGGGAGAGAGACACAGGGGAGGGAGAGGGTGGAGAGACACAGGGGAGGGAGAGGGGACAGACGCAGGAGACAGGAGAAGAAAGAGAGACAGAGGTGGAGAGAAACACGGGAAGGAAGAGTAAAGGGAAGAGACAGACAGGAAGGATGAGGGGTAAGAGACACAGGGGAGGGGAAAGAGACACAGGGGAGGGAGGGGGGGGAGGTACACAGGGGAGGAAGAGGGGGAAACAGACACAAGGGAGGGAGAGGGGGGAAGAGACACAGGGGAGCAAGAGGTGGGGAAGAGATACAGAGGAGGAAGGTAGGGGGAAGTGATAGGAGGGAGGGGAGAAACACAGGGGAGGGTGAGAGGGGAGAGACACAGGGAGGGAGCGTGGGGGGGAAGGGACACAGAGGAAGAAGAGGGGGTAGAAGACAAAGGGGAAGGAGCAGGGGGAAGAGTCACAGTGGGAGAGGGGGAGAGATGCAGGGGAGGGAAAAGGGGAGAGACATAGGGGAGGAAATGGGGCATAGTCACAGGGGAGGGAGATGGGGAGAACAGACACAGTGGAGGGGGTACAGACACAGGGGAAGGGGGGTACAGACACAGAAGAGGAAGAGGGGGAAACACAGGGGAGGGAGAGGGGAAAGAGACACAAGGGAGGGAGAGGGAGATACACAGGGGAGGGAGAGGGGGGAAAGAGACACGAGGAGGGAGAGGGGGAAACAGACAAAGGGGATGGAGGGGGGTGAAGAGAAACATGGGAGCAAGAGGGAGAAGAGACACAGGGGAGGAAGGAAGGGGGAACAGACACAGGGTAGGAAGGGAGGGGGAACAGACACAGGGGAGGGAGAAGGGGGAACAGACACAGGGGAGTGAGAAGGGGGAACAGATACAGGGGAGGGAGAAGGGGGAACAGATACAGGGGAGGGAGAAGGGGGAACAGATACAGGGGAGGGAGAAGGGGGAACAGATACAGGGGAGGAAGAGGGGGGTACAGACGAGATGGAGGACTAATAGTCTTCTATAGGCTAATTACCTGTGTACATAGATATAATAAATTGCATGGTAAAAACATATATATATATAGTAAAGATAATGATATATATATATATATATATAAGAATCAATTTAGAATATACCGTTTAAGTATATAAACTAAATAAAAACACTCAAATACCACTCACTCCATCTATCTATCGTAAATAAGGAGCCATCTTGAGTATATTAAAATATTACTATTTAATATTTACATAAAAGTCCAGACCCTCGGAGATAATCCTCCCTACCACAATATATAAATATATACACTAAACGTGACACATAAACTCCCTCCCTCCAAGTAATGTAACGTTTATGACTTTGATCCCCAGGTCTGTGCAGCTCCACATAGATGTCTCACACAGTGACTGTAATACACACATTACAAGCAGCAATAACATAAGAAACGGTCCTGGCCAATAACATCATTGCACAAGCGGTGACATCACTGTTGTTGGGCAGGTCAATACAATACAAAAATCAGTCCTATCCTTATAATTGTATGTGCAGATTGAGAGACAGTTTAATATACACAGCGTCACCATGGAAACACGATTACCTTAGAGACCCGCCCCTTATGTGCCGAATAGCTCCTGCTTGTGCTGCTGTGCATTCTGGTAGTTGAAGTTTAGTGCAAGGACTTCAGGTACATCCGGCCTAGAGCGGATCCGGTGTGTGTGCGAGCTCTGAGCAGGTAAATACAGTGATTAATGTTCCAATTAGTGATCAGGAGATAATACAGGAGGTTATTTGTGTCTGTGACTGGTTATCAGGGGAGAGTGGGAGAAAGACAGGAGCAGATACCGGGATATAATGATATTATACTATATATATTATACAGAGTGATGGGAGTGGGGCTGTCTGTCTATCTCTCTGTGTGTGTATATATATATATATATATATATATATATATATATATATATATATATATATATATCAGTATATTTGTAGTGTGAGGTGGTGCAGCTCAGTTTATATATATATATGTACATCAGTAGGGCTCCATGTGTGTAAACCCCAATACATAAAAACAGATCATACAAACCAAGTATTATTTAGTGTCAGTGGATGAGATGTCCAAGTACAGTATCTCCCCAGTGATGTGGGTGTGTTTTATTATCTATATTATCACACCAGCTCTCGCCATGTGTATTTATTCAGGATCTTTCTCTCCATAAATATCAATTTGCTTACATCAGTCAATATATAATGTAGTGAAACTGGCATATATATTTTTTTAATGGACATTTTTCTCTTCAAAAACTTGATACACACTTTCCAGATCCTTAGTCACAACATACAGGACATTATACATATTAAAGACTATTTTTTCCAGTGAGATTCTTAACAGAAAATCGCTGTATACATTTATTGTGATCTTTTGTTACAGAAAAACTGAAAGTAAAATGTAGGAGCCAGCCGTACAAATGTCTGAGCCCAACACAAACAAGAGTGGGAATGTATGGCTGGCTCCTACATATCTACCCCAAAATATACTCATCTCTGTAATGTCCTCCATATGTATATATATCAAGTCATTACATTACATGTTTAGCAGAACACGTCCTATTACATGGATCCTCCACTAAGAAACATTTATGTGAGACCTAGAGGTGAGATCTTCTCACTTAGGGCCTCATTCTATTATCGGCCGCAGCCACTGCGGGGCCGCAAGGACCGGCCGCAAGCTATCCGGCTATTCTATTCCCCTCCGGCCGGGGATTCCGGCAGGCTTGCGGCCGGTGCCTTGCTATCTCTTGCGGACGATCGCGCCGGAGGAAAGCCTTTGATCTAAAACGGCCGCAAGGAAATCGGCCGTAAGAAAAGCCTGGTAGCGATTCAATTGCTCCGGGAACCCTGTCTGCAAGGCTAAAAACGAGCCGCAGCTTACTTGCAGCAAACAGGTCCCGCTAGCACCAATTAAGCACATAAAATAGCTCAAATAAAGCCATCCTGCACTTTGCGGAGTCTATAAAGTGATATTCGGGGTTAGAAAAAATAGCACATAATTACCCTATACTCAAATCCGTAAAATAATTTTTTTTTAATATCCGTAAAATATCCATGTAAAAAGTCCATAGGGCTTGGAGCACCTCAGACCCGCCCACGCCGCAGCCGGAAAATAAACAGTTAATTTTAACTCTGGTTTGGGCTGATGTGCAAGCTTGAGAGTGGGTTAACATTAATCCTCATGTCCCCCAATATGATCCCTAGCATTTACAGAGCTGTACAGTGCGGGCTTGAATTTATTTTTGTGTTTTTAGATTTCAGAGCTTACGGACGGTTTCAAGATATGCGGCCGGCCGTAAGAGGAGATCCTTGCGGGGCCGTATAATAGAATCGCGAGTTAACTGAACCCCCGCAAGGAATCGCAGCCTTACGGCCGATTTACGGCCGATAATAGAATGATGCCCTTAGTGTCTGGAGACAGCGATCTGCCATTTATATATTGTAACGGAACCCATCACTGTTTTACCCTGTTTTATGATTATTATGGTTAAAATATGATCCTACTATATGTATGCTGGTTTATGCTCTGCAGAATATTAGCCAGACTTTTGCAGACCTAGGCTAATAGATAATCCTATTACAGAGATTCAAGAGATAAGAAAGTTGTAAAGGATCCTTGCATTTTCCAAAGTGTTTTTCTCTGATAAGAACAAAGAAGGCTGATCTAATTAATGTCTGATTGTATACAAGTTGCCAGGGAGGTGTGACTCACCTATTGTTCTATATGTGTATTGTATGGGGGATATGTGCAATGTCTGTGTGTTATGTGTAAAATATATTTTTACTAACTTTTGAACCCCTGGTCTGATTCATGCCATTTTTGTATATGTTGTTCCCCTGGGTGAGAGCTATTGAATGGTGCGGGACTTAAAGGTGTACCCCCTGTTTTTGGGGTACATCCAGAATGTGGTTAAAATTGTGTCTGTTTTAATTGTGTTACCTGTTATCTGAGGGGAGGAGACGTGGGGGTTGAACCATGTAGATAATTGGCTGTTGTGATAATTATGTGGGTGTAGCCCTTCAGAGGGCACCATTGCATAAAAGGAGATTCCCTGTTATTAAAAGTTAGTTCTACTTGACCCTTCAAAACGTAGCCTTGTCTCGTTATTGAAGGGATCGCTATATCATACTGGGGATTGCTATGCTTTTGCATACTCCCTTGAGCTGTAACTACTGAACGCTTGTTCCTGATGTACTATCCTTGGAGTCTGTGGTGGTTTTGGTGTCCGGTGCGGTGCTTGTAGGCCTCGGCGCAAACTAGGACGCGTCCATCAACGGAGGTACCCGGTCGGGGTGCCAGTAGATCCGTTACATTTGTTGGCAAGTGGCGGGATTGTTCCCACTGTCAGAAGGACAGCTACAGGAGACACCATTCCGTGGAGTACAAATTGAGGGCAACGCTAGTATCCGTACAGCGCCCCTAGCTACAGCAGGATGGAACCGGCTAGTTTTCAGACAGCGTTCCATCATGAGGAGGAGGAGGCGGCCGCGGACTACAAGGATGCAGACAGAAAGGAACTCATGGTTACAGTACCTCGTATTACCCCACAGAATGAGTTTGGAAGAGAACTCCAAAGCAGACTGGCCTTTTTCCCAGGTACGCTTCCCATAAAAACCTTGGAATGGTTAATGACAGATGTACACAAATACATAATGGAAAAGCAGCGGGCACGGGAGCGGTCCATCTTGGGAGCTGCTAACCCACCTCCCACCATTAACCCCGCCCAAGCACTGCGTCCGGGTGGTGGGAACTACCAAACCCCTCCACGGTACATCAGGTGCCACACGTGTAACCAGCAGGGCCACATGCAGAAAGACTGTCCCAGAAACAGAAACCGCTCCACGTGGAATACTCCAACTAATTCCACCCCCCAGCGGCAGTGTGTACCCCAGGGAGCCGAAGGTGTCGTCCTTCCTCCCCAGCGGCAGTGTGTACCCCAGGGAGCTGAAGGTGTCGTCCTTCCTCCCCAGCAGCAGTGTGTACCCCAGGGGGCCGAAGGTGTCGTCCTTCCTCCCCAGCGGCAGTGTGTACCCCAGGGAGCTGAAGGTGTCGTCCTTCCTCCCCAGCGGCAGTGTGTTCCCCAGGGAGCCGAAGGTGTCGTCCTTCCTCCCCAGCGGCAGTGTGTACCCCAGGGAGCTGAAGGTGTCGTCCTTCCTCCCCAGCAGCAGTGTGTACCCCAGGGGGCCGAAGGTGTCGTCCTTCCCCCCCATCGGCAGTGTGTACCCCAGGGAGCAGAAGGGGCCATCCTTCCTCCCCAGCGGCAGTGTGAACCCCAGGGGGCAGAAGGTGTCGTCCTTCCCCCTCAGCGGCAGTGTGAACCCCAGGGGGCAGAAGGTGTCGTCCTCCCCCCCAGCGGCAGTGTGAACCCCAGGAGGCAGAAGGTGTCGTCCTTCCTTCCCAGCGGCAGTGTGAACCCCAGGGGGCAGAAGGTGTCGTCCTTCCCCCCAGCGGCAGTGTGAACCCCAGGGGGCAGAAGGTGTCGTCCTTCCCCCTCAGCGGCAGTGTGAACCCCAGGGGGCAGAAGGTGTCGTCCTTCCCCCCCCCAGCGGCAGTGTGAACCCCAGGGGGCAGAAGGTGTCGTCCTTCCTTCCCAGCGGTAGTGTGAACCCCAGGGGGCAGAAGGTGTCGTCCTTTCCCCCCAGCGGCAGTGTGAACCCCAGGGGGCAGAAGGTGTCGTCCTTCCCCCTCAGCGGCAGTGTGAACCCCAGGGGGCAGAAGGTGTCGTCCTTCCCCCCAAGCGGCAGTGTGTACCCCAGGGAGCAGAAGGTGTCGACCTTCCTCCACAGCGGCAGTGGGTACCCCAGGGGGCCAAAGGTGTCGTCCTTCCCCCCCAGCGGCAGTGTGAAACACAGGGGGCAGAAGGTGTCGTCCTTCCGCCCCAGCGACAGTTTACCCTGATAAGGGGAGACATCAATATCCCAGACGGCGCAGATGGGACCGTGGTCTCTGCGCCCACAGCCTGTCCAGATCCCCAACTACCCTCACTGGGACAACCGGATGAGGGGGTAAGTACAAATTCTCTTCCCCAGCTAACTTCTAATGTGGCCCCAGGGTTAACAGAGGAAATGTTAACCCCCACTGACCCCCACCTTTCCCTGGCTACTGAGCTGGAATATGTCCCAAGTACCCCAGCAGAAGAGCTGGCATCAGGGCAGAGTGCCGCTGGCCTCTGCCCCTCAAGTCCCCTCAGCGTGTTGCCCCATCACCACAGCGAAATATCCAGTTGCAGTAACGGTTTGTTGTGGGTGGGCTGCTCTTGCACTTTGTTGTTGTGGGGGGGATGCTCTAGCACTGGTTTATTGTGGGTTGGTGGATCGTCTAACGGAGGCACGGACCGGCAGAAGGTCAGGTGCCTGGTTAGACTTCCCCCCAAAGGGGAGATGTGTGACGAAGTGCCCTTCGACACTTTGGCTTGGAGAGGACTGTTTGCCAGCCTCCTGCCCTGCGACTATGGCCCTGGGACATATTGCCCTTTAAACACAGTATTCGGCCATACCAGAGTGTATGTCACTCATTCTGGCCCTTTACATACAGGGGGGTCATTCGGTACTTGCCCTGTGGGAGCGGTGATATCCCAGATAGCTATGCCATGGAGCCCATTCATATAATGAAAGACTATGGGAAAGACTTTAGCTACATGGCAATTGAACTGTGTGAAGAGGATCTGAGCGCTATTCGGTAGTTTTGTGCGCTCAGATCCCAGCTATCTGGGGATATGGGAAATGTGAGTCAATGTGAATTGCAGTAATGCTGATGGGTTGTCAAACTAGAGAATTGACCAACAAATACTTTTGTCCGGACATCCCCAGGCCGATCCGTTGGGATCAGACCGTGTATGCCGGCTTATGGTCACGGGGGAGGTGTGTAACGGAACCCATCACTGTTTTACCCTGTTTTATGATTATTATGGTTAAAATATGATCCTACTATATGTATGCTGGTTTATGCTCTGCAGAATATTAGCCAGACTTTTGCAGACCTAGGCTAATAGATAATCCTATTACAGAGATTCAAGAGATAAGAAAGTTGTAAAGGATCCTTGCATTTTCCAAAGTGTTTTTCTCTGATAAGAACAAAGAAGGCTGATCTAATTAATGTCTGATTGTAAACAAGTTGCCAGGGAGGTGTGACTCACCTATTGTCCTATATGTGTATTGTATGGGGGATATGTGCAATGTCTGTGTGTTAGGTGTAAAATATATTTTTACTAACTTTTGAACCCCTGGTCCGATTCATGCCATTTTGTATTGAATGGTGCGGGACTTAAAGGTGTACCCCCTGTTTTTGGGGTACATCCAGAATGTGGTTAAAATTGTGTCTGTTTTAATTGTGTTACCTGTTATCTGAGGGGAGGAGACGTGGGGGTTGAACCATGTAGATAATTGGCTGTTGTGATAATTATGTGGGTGTAGCCCTTCAGAGGGCACCATTGCATAAAATGAGATTCCCTGTTATTAAAAGTTAGTTCTACTTGACCCTTCAAAACGTAGCCTTGTCTCGTTATTGAAGGGATCGCTATATCATACTGGGGATTGCTATGCTTTTGCATACTCCCTTGAGCTGTAACTACTGAACGCTTGTTCCTGATGTACTATCCTTGGAGTCTGTGGTGGTTTTGGTGTCCGGTGCGGTGCTTGTAGGCCTCGGCGCAAACTAGGACGCGTCCATCAACGGAGGTACCCGGTCGGGGTGCCAGTAGATCCGTTACATATATATATATATATATATATATATATATATATATATATATATATATATATATACATACTATTAAATTGCCCATCAAAAATGACGGGAATACGTTTTCTGCACCTCTCCCTCCCATGTGTCTTCTATCCCCCCCTGTGTCTCCTTTCCCCTCTCCCTCCCCTGTTCCTCCTTTCCCCCTCTCCCCACCTCCCTCCCTGTGTCTCCTTTCCCCATCTCCTTTCCACCCTCTCTCCCTCTGGTGTTCCTCCTTTCCCCCGTGTCTCCTTTCCCCTCTCCCTGCCCCCCTCGTGTCTCCTTTCCACCCTCTCCCTCCCCTGTGTCTCCTTATCCCCCTCTCTCCCTTGTGTCTCCTTTTCCCCTCCCCTGTCCCTCCTTTCCCCCTCTCCCCATCTCCCTCCCCTGTGTCTCCTTTCCCCCAATCTACCTCTCCTGTTCCTTCTTTACGCCTCTCCCTTTCCCCCTCTCCCTCCCCTGTGTCTCCTTTCCCCATCTCCTTTCCCCCCTCTCTCCCTCTCGTGTTCCTCCTTTCCCCCGTGTCTCCTTTCCCTCTTTCCCTGCCCCCCTCATGTCTCCTTTCCCCCTCTCTCCCCTGTGTCTCCTTTCCCCCCTCTCTCCTTTCCCCCCTCTCTCCTTTCCCCCCTCTCTCCTTTCCCCCCTCTCTCCTTTCCCCCCTCTCTCCTTTCCCCCCTCTCTCCTTTCCCCCCTCTCTCCTTTCCCCCCTCTCTCCTTTCCCCCCTCTCCCTTTGCCCCCTCGGGCCTCGCAAAGCGTTACCAACAACTTTTGGTAAGCCCGCACTGCTCACAACTATATATGTGATATCTGACGCATTAATGTCCTGGGGTCTAATTGAATTCTGGTCATGTTACAAATCCCAGTGTGTGACCGTCTCATGTTTATTTGTACAGACCATAAAGACATGTAACATATCCCAGTGTGTGACCGTCTCATGTTTATTTGTACAGACAGTGACAAAGTGACCCCAACAGTTCTCTCAGAGTCTGACCAGGAAGAAGAGACAAATATGAGGAGTCCCCGGGAGATTAAAGAGGAGGAAATTCCTGTAAATATCAGTGAAGGTGAGTAATATCTTATGGACAATTATCACTTACTTCAGTCCTTATTGGGGTGTATTTATCCTTCATCTCTCACCCAAGAAGTTTTACACACAGAGCAGCTCATGATAAATATTTATGTCAGATAGTTGTGTAAATCTGTACAAATCCAGAGGCTTCTCTCTCTTGTGACTAACAGGACCCCAAGATGGAAGTCTATATCCGGACTTATATACTGATGAGGGAGAATATGAGAGAGATGAGAAGTCTATTCACCAGATGGAAACCCATTCAGATCCCTGTACAGGTGAGTGATAATAATAATAATGTATTTGTGTCCATGCTCTGAATTAGTGATACAGGAATATTATGGTAATATATTATAAGTAATATGTAATACAAATCTGTACAAATATCACAATAAGCCCCAAGTGTAAGGAATTAGGGATTATTATTTGCTAATAAGCTGTGAACTCAGCACCTCTTGAACACAGATGTGCTCTATGGACTCTACACGTACATTCCTCCCACTTACCTCACTCCCTATGGACTCTACACGTACATTCCTCCCACTTACCTCACTCCCTATGGACTCTACACATACATTCATCCCACTTACCTAATTTCCTAAAGACTCTACACGTACATTCATCCCACTTACCTCACTCCCTATGGTCCCTACACATACATTCATCCCACTGACCTCACTCCCTATGGACTCTACACGTACATTCATCCCACTGACCTCACTCCCTATGGACTCTACACGTACATTCATCCCACTTACCTCACTCCCTATGAACTCTACTCATACATTCAACCCACTTACCTCAATCCCTATGGTCTCTACACGTACATTCATCCCACTTACCTCAATCACTATGGACTCTACACGTACATTCATCCCTCTTACCTCAATCCCTATGGACTCTACAAATACATTCATCCCACTTACCTCACTCTCTCTAGACTCTACACATAAATTCACCCCACTTACTTCACTCTCTATGGATTCTACACATATATTCATTCCACTTACCTCGCTCCCTATGGACTCTACACATACATTCATCCCTCTTACCTCAATCCCAATGGCCTCTACACATACATTCACCCCACTTACCTCAATCCCTATGGACTCTACAAATACATTCATCCCACTTACCTCACTCTCTATAGACTCTACACATAAATTCACCCCACTTACCCCACTCCTTATGGACTCTACACGTACATTCATCCCACTTACCTCACGCTCTATGCACTCTACACGTACATTCACCCCACGTACCTCACTCCCTATGGACTCTACACATACATTCATCCCACTGACCTCACTCCCTATGGACTCTACATGTACATTCATCCCACTTACCTCTTAATCCCTATGGACTCTACACGTACATTCACCCCACTTACCTCACTCCCTATGGACTCTACACGTACATTCATCCCACTTACCTCACTCCCTATGGTCCCTACACGTACATTCATCCCACTTACCTCACTCCCTATGGTCCCTACACATACATTCATCCCACTGACCTCACTCCCTATGGACTCTACACGTACATTCATCCCATTTACCTCACTCTATATGGACTCTACACGTACATTCATCCCACTTACCTCACTCCCTATGAACTCTACTCATACATTCAACCCACTTACCTCAATCCCAATGGTCTCTACACGTACATTCATCCCACTTACCTCAATCACTGTGGACTCTACATGTACTTTCATTCCACTTACCTCACTCCCTATGGACTCTACACGTACATTCATCCCACTTACCTGACTCCCTATGGACTCTACATGTACATTCATCCCACTTACCTCTCAATCCCTATGGACTCTACACGTACATTCACCCCACTTACCTCTCACTCCCTATGGACTTTACACATACATTCATCCCACTTACCTCACTCCCTATGGACTCTACACATACATTCATCCCACTTACCTCACTCCCTATGGACTCTACGTGTACATTCATCCCACTTACCTCTCAATCCCTATGGACTCTACATGTACATTCATCCCACTTACCTCTCAATCCCTATGGACTGTACATGTACATTCATCCCACTTACCTCACTCCCTATGGACTCTACATGTACATTCATCCCACTTACCTCTCAATCCCTATGGACTCTACATGTACATTCATCCCATTTACCTCACTCCCTATGGACTCTACACGTACATTTATCCCACTTACCTCATTTCCTATGGACTCTTCACGTACAGTCATCCCACTGACCTCACTCCCTATGGACTCTACACGTACATTCATCCCATTTACCTCACTCTATATGGACTCTACACGTACATTCATCCCACTTACCTCACTCCCTATGAACTCTACTCATACATTCAACCCACTTACCTCACTCCCTATGGACTCTACACATACATTCATCCCACTGACCTCACTCCCTATGGACTCTACATGTACATTCATCCCACTTACCTCTTAATCCCTATGGACTCTACACGTACATTCACCCCACTTACCTCACTCCCTATGGACTCTACACGTACATTCATCCCACTTACCTCACTCCCTATGGTCCCTACACGTACATTCATCCCACTTACCTCACTCCCTATGGTCCCTACACATACATTCATCCCACTGACCTCACTCCCTATGGGCTCTACACGTACATTCATCCCATTTACCTCACTCTATATGGACTCTACACGTACATTCATCCCACTTACCTCACTCCCTATGAACTCTACTCATACATTCAACCCACTTACCTCAATCCCAATGGTCTCTACACGTACATTCATCCCACTTACCTCAATCACTGTGGACTCTACATGTACTTTCATTCCACTTACCTCACTCCCTATGGACTCTACACGTACATTCATCCCACTTACCTGACTCCCTATGGACTCTACATGTACATTCATCCCACTTACCTCTCAATCCCTATGGACTCTACACGTACATTCACCCCACTTACCTCTCACTCCCTATGGACTTTACACATACATTCATCCCACTTACCTCACTCCCTATGGACTCTACACATACATTCATCCCACTTACCTCCCTCCCTATGGACTCTACGTGTACATTCATCCCACTTACCTCTCAATCCCTATGGACTCTACATGTACATTCATCCCACTTACCTCTCAATCCCTATGGACTGTACATGTACATTCATCCCACTTACCTCACTCCCTATGGACTCTACATGTACATTCATCCCACTTACCTCTCAATCCCTATGGACTCTACATGTACATTCATCCCATTTACCTCACTCCCTATGGACTCTACACGTACATTTATCCCACTTACCTCATTTCCTATGGACTCTTCACGTACAGTCATCCCACTGACCTCACTCCCTATGGACTCTACACGTACATTCATCCCATTTACCTCACTCTATATGGACTCTACACGTACATTCATCCCACTTACCTCACTCCCTATGAACTCTACTCATACATTCAACCCACTTACCTCAATCCCTATGGTCTCTACACGTACATTCATCCCACTTACCTCAATCACTATGGAGTCTACATGTACATTCATCCCACTTACCTCACTCTCTCTAGACTCTACACATAAATTCACCCCACTTACTTCACTCTCTATGGATTCTACACATATATTCATTCCACTTACCTCGCTCCCTATGGACTCTACACATACATTCATCCCTCTTACCTCAATCCCAATGGCCTCTACACATACATTCACCCCACTTACCTCAATCCCTATGGACTCTACAAATACATTCATCCCACTTACCTCACTCTCTATAGACTCTACACATAAATTCACCCCACTTACCTCACTACTTATGGACTCTACACGTACATTCATCCCATTTACCTCACGCTCTATGCACTCTACACGTACATTCATCCCACTTACCTCACTCCCTATGGTCCCTACACTTACATTCATCCGACTTACCTCACTCCCTATGGTCCCTACACATACATTCATCCCACTAACCTCACTCCCTATGGACTCTACACGTACATTCATCCCATTTACCTCACTCTATATGGACTCTACACGTACATTCATCCCACTTACCTCACTCCCTATGAACTCTACTCATACATTCAACCCACTTACCTCAATCCCTATGGTCTCTACACGTACATTCATCCCACTTACCTCAATCACTGTGGACTCTACATGTACTTTCATTCCACTTACCTCACTCCCTATGGACTCTACACGTACATTCATCCCACTTACCTCACTCCCTATGGACTCTACATGTACATTCATCCCACTTACCTCTCAATCCCTATGGACTCTACACGTACATTCACCCCACTTACCTCTCACTCCCTATGGACTTTACACATACATTCATCCCACTTACCTCACTCCCTATGGACTCTACACATACATTCATCCCACTTACCTCACTCCCTATGGACTCTACGTGTACATTCATCCCACTTACCTCTCAATCCCTATGGACTCTACATGTACATTCATCCCACTTACCTCTCAATCCCTATGGACTGTACATGTACATTCATCCCACTTACCTCACTCCCTATGGACCCTACATGTACATTCATCCCACTTACCTCTCAATCCCTATGGACTCTACATGTACATTCATCCCACTTACCTCACTCCCTATGGACTCTACACATACATTCATCCCACTTACCTCACTCCCTATGGACTCTACATGTACATTCATCCCACTTACCTCTCAATCCCTATGGACTCTACACGTACATTCACCCCACTTACCTCTCACTCCCTATGGACTTTACACATACATTCATCCCACTTACCTCTCAATCCCTATGGACTGTACATGTACATTCATCCCACTTACCTCACTCCCTATGGACTCTACATGTACATTCATCCCACTTACTTCTCAATCCCTATGGACTCTACATGTACATTCATCCCACTTACCTCACTCCCTATGGACTCTACACATACATTCATCCCACTTACCTCACTCCCTATGGACTCTACGTGTACATTCATCCCACTTACCTCTCAATCCCTATGGACTCTACATGTACATTCATCCCACTTACCTCTCAATCCCTATGGACTGTACATGTACATTCATCCCACTTACCTCACTCCCTATGGACTCTACATGTACATTCATCCCACTTACCTCTCAATCCCTATGGACTCTACATGTACATTCATCCCACTTACCTCACTCCCTATGGACTCTACACATACATTCATCCCACTTACCTCACTCCCTATGGACTCTACATGTACATTCATCCCACTTACCTCGCTCCCTATGGACTCTACATGTACATTCATCCCACTTACCTCTTAATCCCTATGGACTCTACACGTACATTCACCCCACTTACCTCACTCCCTATGGACTCTACACGTACATTCATCCCAGTTACCTCACTCCCTATGGTCCCTACACGTACATTCATCCCACTTACCTCACTCCCTATGGATTCTACATGTACATTCATCCCACTTACCTATAAATCCCTATGGACTCTACACGTACATTCACCCCACTTACCTCTCACTCCCTATGGACTCTACACATACATTCATCCCACTTACCTCACTCCCTATGGACTCTACATGTACATTCATCCCACTTACCTCTCAATCCCTATGGACTCTACACGTACATTCACCCCACTTACCTCTCACTCCCTATGGACTTTACACATACATTCATCCCACTTACCTCTCAATCCCTATGGACTGTACATGTACATTCATCCCACTTACCTCACTCCCTATGGACTCTACATGTACATTCATCCCACTTACTTCTCAATCCCTATGGACTCTACATGTACATTCATCCCACTTACCTCACTCCCTATGGACTCTACACATACATTCATCCCACTTACCTCACTCCCTATGGACTCTACGTGTACATTCATCCCACTTACCTCTCAATCCCTATGGACTCTACATGTACATTCATCCCACTTACCTCTCAATCCCTATGGACTGTACATGTACATTCATCCCACTTACCTCACTCCCTATGGACTCTACATGTACATTCATCCCACTTACCTCTCAATCCCTATGGACTCTACATGTACATTCATCCCACTTACCTCACTCCCTATGGACTCTACACATACATTCATCCCACTTACCTCACTCCCTATGGACTCTACATGTACATTCATCCCACTTACCTCGCTCCCTATGGACTCTACATGTACATTCATCCCACTTACCTCTTAATCCCTATGGACTCTACACGTACATTCACCCCACTTACCTCACTCCCTATGGACTCTACACGTACATTCATCCCAGTTACCTCACTCCCTATGGTCCCTACACGTACATTCATCCCACTTACCTCACTCCCTATGGATTCTACATGTACATTCATCCCACTTACCTATAAATCCCTATGGACTCTACACGTACATTCACCCCACTTACCTCTCACTCCCTATGGACTCTACACATACATTCATCCCACTTGCCTCACTCCCTATGGACTCTACACATACATTCATCCCACTTACCTCACTCCCTATGGACTCTACATGTACATTCATCCCACTTACCTCTCAATCCCTATGGACTCTACATGTACATTTATCCCACTTACCTCTCAATCCCTATGGACTCTACATGTACATTCATCCCACTTACCTCACTCCCTATGGACTCTACATGTACATTCATCCCACTTACCTCTCAATCCCTATAGACTCTTCATGTACATTCATCCCATTTACCTCATTACCTATGGACTCTACACGTACATTTATCCCACTAACCTCATTTCCTATGGACTCTACACGTACATTCATCCCACTGACCTCACTCCCTATGGACTCTACACGTACATTTATCCCACTTACCTCATTTCCTATGGACTTTACACGTACATTCATCCCACTGACCTCACTCCCTATGGACTCTACACGTACATTCATCCCATTTATCTCACTCTTTATGGACTATACACGTACATTCATCCCACTTACCTCACTCCCTATGAACTCTACTCATACATTCAACCCACTTACCTCAATCCCTATGGTCTCTACACGTACATTCATCCCTCTTACCTCAATCACTGTGGACTCTACATGTACTTTCATCCCACTTACCTCACTCCCTATGGACTCTACACGTACATTCATCCCACTTACCTCAATCCCTATGGTCTCTATACGTACATTCATCCCACTTACCTCAATCACTATGGACTCTACATGTACATTCATCCCACTTACCTCTTAATCCCTATGGACTCTACACGTACATTCACCCCACTTACCTCACTCCCTATGGACTCTACACGTACATTCATCCCAGTTACCTCACTCCCTATGGACTCTACGTGTACATTCACCCCACTTACCTCAATCCCTATGGACTCTACAAATACATTCATCCCACTTACCTCACTCTCTATAGACTCTACTCATACATTCAACCCACTTACCTCAATCCCAATGGTCTCTACACGTACATTCATCCCACTTACCTCAATCACTGTGGACTCTACATGTACTTTCATTCCACTTACCTCACTCCCTATGGACTCTACACGTACATTCATCCCACTTACCTGACTCCCTATGGACTCTACATGTACATTCATCCCACTTACCTCTCAATCCCTATGGACTCTACACGTACATTCACCCCACTTACCTCTCACTCCCTATGGACTTTACACATACATTCATCCCACTTACCTCACTCCCTATGGACTCTACACATACATTCATCCCACTTACCTCACTCCCTATGGACTCTACATGTACATTCATCCCACTTACCTCTCAATCCCTATGGACTGTACATGTACATTCATCCCACTTACCTCACTCCCTATGGACTCTACATGTACATTCATCCCACTTACCTCTCAATCCCTATGGACTCTACATGTACATTCATCCCATTTACCTCACTCCCTATGGACTCTACACGTACATTTATCCCACTTACCTCATTTCCTATGGACTCTTCACGTACAGTCATCCCACTGACCTCACTCCCTATGGACTCTACACGTACATTCATCCCATTTACCTCACTCTATATGGACTCTACACGTACATTCATCCCACTTACCTCACTCCCTATGAACTCTACTCATACATTCAACCCACTTACCTCAATCCCTATGGTCTCTACACGTACATTCATCCCACTTACCTCAATCACTGTGGACTCTACATGTACTTTCATTCCACTTACCTCACTCCCTATGGACTCTACACGTACATTCATCCCACTTACCTCATTCACTATGGAGTCTACATGTACATTCATCCCACTTACCTCACTCTCTCTAGACTCTACACATAAATTCACCCCACTTACTTCACTCTCTATGGATTCTACACATATATTCATTCCACTTACCTCGCTCCCTATGGACTCTACACATGCATTCATCCCTCTTATCTCAATCCCAATGGCCTCTACACATACATTCACCCCACTTACCTCACTCCCTATGGACTCTACACATACATTCATCCCACTTGCCTCACTCCCTATGGACTCTACACATACATTCATCCCACTTACCTCACTCCCTATGGACTCTACGTGTACATTCACCCCACTTACCTCAATCCCTATGGACTCTACAAATACATTCATCCCACTTACCTCACTCTCTATAGACTCTACACATAAATTCACCCCACTTACCTCACTCCTTATGGACTCTACATGTACATTCATCCCACTTACCTCTCAATCCCTATGGACTCTACATGTACATTCATCCCATTTACCTCACTCTATATGGACTCTACACGTACATTCATCCCACTTACCTCACTCCCTATGAACTCTACTCATACATTCAACCCACTTACCTCAATCCCTATGGTCTCTACACGTACATTTATCCCACTAACCTCATTTCCTATGGACTTTACACGTACATTCATCCCACTGACCTCGATCCCTATGGACTCTACACGTACATTCATCCCATTTACCTCACTCTATATGGACTCTACACGTACATTTATCCCACTTACCTCACTCCCTATGAACTCTACTCATACATTCAACCCACTTACCTCAATCCCTATGGTCTCTACACGTACATTCATCCCTCTTACCTCAATCACTGTGGACTCTACATGTATTTTCATCCCACTTACCTCACTCCCTATGGACTCTACACGTACATTCATCCCACTTACCTCACTCCCTATGAACTCTACTCATACATTCAACCCACTTACCTCAATCCCTATGGTCTCTACACGTACATTCATCCCACTTACCTCAATCACTATGGACTCTACACGTACATTCACCCCACTTACCTCACTCCCTATGGACTCTACACGTACATTCATCCCACTTACCTCACTCCCTATGGTACCTACATGTACATTCATCCCACTTACCTCACTCCCTATGGATTCTACATGTACATTCATCCCACTTACCTATAAATCCCTATGGACTCTACACGTACATTCACCCCACTTACCTCTCACTCCCTATGGACTCTACACATACATTCATCCCACTTGCCTCACTCCCTATGGACTCTACACATACATTCATCCCACTTACCTCACTCCCTATGGACTCTACATGTACATTCATCCCACTTACCTCTCAATCCCTATGGACTCTACATGTACATTCATCCCACTTACCTCTCAATCCCTATGGACTCTACATGTACATTCATCCCACTTACCTCACTCCCTATGGACTCTACATGTACATTCATCCCACTTACCTCTCAATCCCTATAGACTCTACATGTACATTCATCCCATTTACCTCATTACCTATGGACTCTACACGTACATTTATCCCACTAACCTCATTTCCTATGGACTCTTCACGTACATTCATCCCACTGACCTCACTCCCTATGGACTCTACACGTACATTTATCCCACTTACCTCATTTCCTATGGACTTTACACGTACATTCATCCCACTTACCTCACTCCCTATGAACTCTACTCATACATTCAACCCACTTACCTCAATCCCTATGGTCTCTACACGTACATTCATCCCTCTTACCTCAATCACTGTGGACTCTACATGTACTTTCATCCCACTTACCTCACTCCCTATGGACTCTACACATACATTCATCCCACTTACCTCAATCCCTATGGTCTCTATACGTACATTCATCCCACTTACCTCAATCACTATGGACTCTACATGTACATTCATCCCACTTACCTCTTAATCCCTATGGACTCTACACGTACATTCACCCCACTTACCTCACTCCCTATGGACTCTACACATACATTCATCCCACTTGCCTCACTCCCTATGGACTCTACACATACATTCATCCCACTTACCTCACTCCCTATGGACTCTACGTGTACATTCACCCCACTTACCTCAATCCCTATGGACTCTACAAATACATTCATCCCACTTACCTCACTCTCTATAGACTCTACACATAAATTCACCCCACTTACCTCACTCCTTATGGACTCTACATGTACATTCATCCCACTTACCTCTCAATCCCTATGGACTCTACATGTACATTCATCCCACTTACCTCACTCCCTATGGACTCTACATGTACATTCATCCCACTTACCTCTCAATCCCTATGGACTCTACATGTACATTCATCCCATTTACCTCACTCTATATGGACTCTACACGTACATTCATCCCACTTACCTCACTCCCTATGAACTCTACTCATACATTCAACCCACTTACCTCAATCCCTATGGTCTCTACACGTACATTTATCCCACTGACCTCATTTCCTATGGACTTTACACGTACATTCATCCCACTGACCTCGATCCCTATGGACTGTACACGTACATTCATCCCATTTACCTCACTCTATATGGACTCTACACGTACATTTATCCCACTTACCTCACTCCCTATGAACTCTACTCATACATTCAACCCACTTACCTCAATCCCTATGGTCTCTACACGTACATTCATCCCTCTTACCTCAATCACTGTGGACTCTACATGTATTTTCATCCCACTTACCTCACTCCCTATGGACTCTACACGTACATTCATCCCACTTACCTCACTCCCTATGAACTCTACTCATACATTCAACCCACTTACCTCAATCCCTATGGTCTCTACACGTACATTCATCCCACTTACCTCAATCACTATGGACTCTACAAATACATTCATCCCACTTACCTCACTCTCACTAGACTCTACACATAAATTCACCCCACTTACTTCACTCTCTATGGATTCTACACATATATTCATTCCACTTACCTCGCTCCCTATGGACTCTACACATACATTCACCCCACTTACCTCAATCCCTATGGACTCTACAAATACATTCATCCCACTTACCTCACTCTCTATAGACTCTACACATAAATTCACCCCACTTACCTCACTCCTTATGGACTCTACACTTACATTCATCCCACTTACCTCACGCTCTATGCACTCTATACGTACATTCACCCCACGTACCTCACTCCCTATGGACTCTACACATACATTCATCCCACTTACCTCACTCCCTATGGACTCTACATGTACATTCATCCCACTTACCTCTTAATCCCTATGGACTCTACACGTACATTCACCCCACTTACCTCACTCCCTATGGACTCTACACGTACATTCATACCACTTACCTCACTCCCTATGGTCCCTACACGTACATTCATCCCACTTACCTCACTCCCTATGGATTCTACATGTACATTCATCCCACTTACCTCTCAATCCCTATGGACTCTACACGTACATTCACCCCACTTACCTCTCACTCCCTATGGACTCTACACATACATTCATCCCACTTGCCTCACTCCCTATGGACTCTACACATACATTCATCCCACTTACCTCACTCCCTATGGACTCTACGTGTACATTCATCCCACTTACCTCTCAATCCCTATGGACTCTACATGTACATTCATCCCACTTACCTCTCAATCCCTATGGACTCTACATGTACATTCATCCCACTTACCTCACTCCCTATGGACTCTACATGTACATTCATCCCACTTACCTCTCAATCCCTATAGACTCTACATGTACATTCATCCCATTTACCTCATTACCTATGGACTCTACACGTACATTTATCCCACTAACCTCATTTCCTATGGACTCTACACGTACATTCATCCCACTGACCTCACTCCCTATGGACTCTACACGTATATTTATCCCACTTACCTCATTTCCTATGGACTCTACACGTACATTCATCCCATTTACCTCACTCTATATGGACTCTACACGTACATTCATCCCACTTACCTCACTCCCTATGAACTCTACTCATACATTCAACCCACTTACCTCAATCCCTATGGTCTCTACACGTACATTCATCCCTCTTACCTCAATCACTGTGGACTCTACATGTACTTTCATCCCACTTACCTCACTCCCTATGGACTCTACACGTACATTCATCCCACTTACCTCAATCCCTATGGTCTCTATACGTACATTCATCCCACTTACCTCAATCACTATGGACTCTACATGTACATTCATCCCACTTACCTCTTAATCCCTATGGACTCTACACGTACATTCACCCCACTTACCTCACTCCCTATGGACTCTACACGTACATTCATCCCACTTGCCTCACTCCCTATGGACTCTACACATACATTCATCCCACTTACCTCACTCCCTATGGACTCTACGTGTACATTCACCCCACTTACCTCAATCCCTATGGACTCTACAAATACATTCATCCCACTTACCTCACTCTCTATAGACTCTACACATAAATTCACCCACTTACCTCACTCCTTATGGACTCTACATGTACATTCATCCCACTTACCTCTCAATCCCTATGGACTCTACATGTACATTCAACCCACTTACCTCACTCCCTATGGACTCTACATGTACATTCATCCCACTTACCTCTCAATCCCTATGGACTCTACATGTACATTCATCCCATTTACCTCACTCTATATGGACTCTACACGTACATTCATCCCACTTACCTCACTCCCTATGAACTCTACTCATACATTCAACCCACTTACCTCAATCCCTATGGTCTCTACACGTACATTTATCCCACTAACCTCATTTCCTATGGACTTTACACGTACATTCATCCCACTGACCTCGATCCCTATGGACTGTACACGTACATTCATCCCATTTACCTCACTCTATATGGACTCTACACGTACATTTATCCCACTTACCTCACTCCCTATGAACTCTACTCATACATTCAACCCACTTACCTCAATCCCTATGGTCTCTACACGTACATTCATCCCTCTTACCTCAATCACTGTGGACTCTACATGTATTTTCATCCCACTTACCTCACTCCCTATGGACTCTACACGTACATTCATCCCACTTACCTCACTCCCTATGAACTCTACTCATACATTCAACCCACTTACCTCAATCCCTATGGTCTCTACACGTACATTCATCCCACTTACCTCAATCACTATGGACTCTACAAATACATTCATCCCACTTACCTCACTCTCTCTAGACTCTACACATAAATTCACCCCACTTACTTCACTCTCTATGGATTCTACACATATATTCATTCCACTTACCTCGCTCCCTATGGACTCTACACATACATTCACCCCACTTACCTCAATCCCTATGGACTCTACAAATACATTCATCCCACTTACCTCACTCTCTATAGACTCTACACATAAATTCACCCCACTTACCTCACTCCTTATGGACTCTACACGTACATTCATCCCACTTACCTCACGCTCTATGCACTCTATACGTACATTCACCCCACGTACCTCACTCCCTATGGACTCTACACATACATTCATCCCACTTACCTCACTCCCTATGGACTCTACATGTACATTCATCCCACTTACCTCTTAATCCCTATGGACTCTACACGTACATTCACCCCACTTACCTCACTCCCTATGGACTCTACACGTACATTCATACCACTTACCTCACTCCCTATGGTCCCTACACGTACATTCATCCCACTTACCTCACTCCCTATGGATTCTACATGTACATTCATCCCACTTACCTCTCAATCCCTATGGACTCTACACGTACATTCACCCCACTTACCTCTCACTCCCTATGGACTCTACACATACATTCATCCCACTTGCCTCACTCCCTATGGACTCTACACATACATTCATCCCACTTACCTCACTCCCTATGGACTCTACGTGTACATTCATCCCACTTACCTCTCAATCCCTATGGACTCTACATGTACATTCATCCCACTTACCTCTCAATCCCTATGGACTCTACATGTACATTCATCCCACTTACCTCACTCCCTATGGACTCTACATGTACATTCATCCCACTTACCTCTCAATCCCTATAGACTCTACATGTACATTCATCCCATTTACCTCATTACCTATGGACTCTACACGTACATTTATCCCACTAACCTCATTTCCTATGGACTCTACACGTACATTCATCCCACTGACCTCACTCCCTATGGACTCTACACGTACATTTATCCCACTTACCTCATTTCCTATGGACTCTACACGTACATTCATCCCATTTACCTCACTCTATATGGACTCTACACGTACATTCATCCCACTTACCTCACTCCCTATGAACTCTACTCATACATTCAACCCACTTACCTCAATCCCTATGGTCTCTACACGTACATTCATCCCTCTTACCTCAATCACTGTGGACTCTACATGTACTTTCATCCCACTTACCTCACTCCCTATGGACTCTACACGTACATTCATCCCACTTACCTCAATCCCTATGGTCTCTATACGTACATTCATCCCACTTACCTCAATCACTATGGACTCTACATGTACATTCATCCCACTTACCTCTTAATCCCTATGGACTCTACACGTACATTCACCCCACTTACCTCACTCCCTATGGACTCTACACGTACATTCATCCCACTTGCCTCACTCCCTATGGACTCTACACATACATTCATCCCACTTACCTCACTCCCTATGGACTCTACGTGTACATTCACCCCACTTACCTCAATCCCTATGGACTCTACAAATACAGTCATCCCACTTACCTCACTCTCTATAGACTCTACACATAAATTCACCCCACTTACCTCACTCCTTATGGACTCTACATGTACATTCATCCCACTTACCTCTCAATCCCTATGGACTCTACATGTACATTCATCCCACTTACCTCACTCCCTATGGACTCTACATGTACATTCATCCCACTTACCTCTCAATCCCTATGGACTCTACATGTACATTCATCCCATTTACCTCACTCTATATGGACTCTACACGTACATTCATCTCACTTACCTCACTCCCTATGAACTCTACTCATACATTCAACCCACTTACCTCAATCCCTATGGTCTCTACACGTACATTTATCCCACTAACCTCGTTTCCTATGGACTTTACACGTACATTCATCCCACTGACCTCACTCCCTATGGACTCTACACGTACATTCATCCCATTTACCTCACTTTATATGGACTCTACACGTACATTCATCCCACTTACCTCACTCCCTATGAACTCTACTCATACATTCAACCCACTTACCTCAATCCCTATGGTCTCTACACGTACATTCATCCCTCTTACCTCAATCACTGTGGACTCTACATGTATTTTCATCCCACTTACCTCACTCCCTATGGACTCTACACGTACATTCATCCCACTTACCTCACTCCCTATGAACTCTACTCATACATTCAACCCACTTACCTCAATCCCTATGGTCTCTACACGTACATTCATCCCACTTACCTCAATCACTATGGACTCTACAAATACATTCATCCCACTTACCTCACTCTCTCTAGACTCTACACATAAATTCACCCCACTTACTTCACTCTCTATGGATTCTACACATATATTCATTACACTTACCTCGCTCCCTATGGACTCTACACATACATTCACCCCACTTACCTCAATCCCTATGGACTCTACAAATACATTCATCCCACTTACCTCACTCTCTATAGACTCTACACATAAATTCACCCCACTTACCTCACTCCTTATGGACTCTACACGTACATTCATCCCACTTACCTCACGCTCTATGCACTCTATACGTACATTCACCCCACGTACCTCACTCCCTATGGACTCTACACGTACATTCATCCCACTTACCTCACTCCCTATGGTCCCTACACGTACATTCATCCCACTTACCTCACTCCCTATGGTCCCTACACGTACATTCATCCCACTTACCTCACTCCCTATGGACTCTACATGTACATTCATCCCACTTACCTCTCAATCCCTATGGACTCTACACGTACATTCACCCCACTTACCTCTCACTCCCTATGGACTCTACACATACATTCATCCCACTTACCCCACTCCCTATGGACTCTACACATACATTCATCCCACTTACCTCACTCCCTATGGAATCTACGTGTACATTCATCCCACTTACCTCTCAATCCCTATGGACTCTACATGTACATTCATCCCACTTACCTCTCAATCCCTATGGACTCTACATGTACATTCATCCCACTTACCTCACTCCCTATGGACTCTACACATACATTCATCCCACTTACCTCACTCCCTATGGACTCTACATGTACATTCATCCCACTTACCTCTCAATCCCTATGGACTCTACAAATACATTCATCCCACTTACCTCACTCTCTATAGACTCTACACATAAATTCACCCCACTTACCTCACTCCTTATGGACTCTACACGTACATTCATCCCACTTACCTCTCAATCCCTATGGACTCTACATGTACATTCATCCCACTTACCTCTCAATCCCTATGGACTCTACAAATACATTCATCCCACTTACCTCACTCTCTATAGACTCTACACATAAATTCACCCCACTTACCTCACTCCTTATGGACTCTACACGTACATTCATCCCACTTACCTCACGCTCTATGCACTCTACACGTACATTTACCCCACGTACCTCACTCCCTATGGACTCTACACATACATTCATCCCACTTACCTCACTCCCTTTGGACTCTACATGTACATTCATCCCACATACCTCTTAATCCCTATGGACTCTACACTTACATTCACCCCAATTACCTCACTCCCTATGGACTCTACACGTACATTCATTCCACTTACCTCACTTCCTATGGTCCCTACACGTACATTCATCCCACTTACCTCACTCCCTATGGTCCCTACACGTACATTCATCCCACTTACCTCACTCCCTATGGACTCTACGTGTACATTCATCCCACTTACCTCACTCCCTATGGACTCTACGTGTACATTCATCCCACTTACCTCTCAATCCTTATGGACTCTACATGTACATTCATCCCACTTACCTCTCAATCCCTAAGGACTCTACATGTACATTCATCCCACTTACCTCACTCCCTATGGACTCTACATGTACATTCATCCCACTTACCTCTCAATCCCTATGGACTCTACATGTACATTCATCCCACTTACCTCACTCCCTATGGACTCTACACATACATTCATCCCACTTACCTCACTCCCTATGGACTCTACATGTACATTCACCCCACTTACCTCTCAATCCGTATGGACTCTACACGTACATTCACACCACTTACCTCTCAATCCCTATGGACTCTACACGTACATTCACACCACTTACCTCTCACTCCCTATGGACTCTACACATACATTCATCCCACTTACCTCACTCCCTATGGACTCTACACATACATTCATCCCACTTACCTCACTCCCTATGGACTCTACACATACATTCATCCCACTTACCTCACTCCCTATGGACTCTACGTGTACATTCATCCCACTTACCTCTCAATCCCTATGGACTCTACATGTACATTCATCCCACTTACCTCTCAATCCCTATGGACTCTACACATACATTCTTCCCACTTACCTCACTCCCTATGGACGCTACACATACATTCATCCCACTTACCTCACTCCCTATGGACTCTACACATACATTCATCCCACTTACCTCACTCCCTATGGACTCTACATGTACATTCATCCCACTTACCTCTCAATCCCTATGGACTCTACATGTACATTCATCCCACTTACCTCACTCCCTATGGACTCAACACATACAGTGCCTTGCAAAAGTATTCACCCCCAATTGGCATTTTTTGTGTTTTGTTGCCTCACAACCTGCAATAAACATTGATTGTTTGAGGATTTGCATAATTTAATTTACAGAACATGCCCACAACTTTGAAGATGTTTTTTTTTTATTGTGAAGCAAACAAAAAATAGGACAAAATAACAAAAAAAGTAAGTGTGCATAACTATTCACCCCCCTAAAGTCAATACTTTGTAGAGCCACCTTTTGCAGCAATCACAGCTCCAAGTCGCTTTGGATAAGTCTCTATGAGCTTGTCACGTCTTACCACTGGGATTTTTGCCCATTCCTCCTTGCAAAACTTCTCCAGCTCCTTCAAGTTGGATGGTTTGCGCTTGTGAACAGCAATCTTTAAGTCCTACCACAGATTTTCTATTGGATTGAGGTCTGGGCTTTGACTAGGCCATTCCAACACATTTACGTTTCCCCTTAAACCCCCCAAGTGTTGCTTTAGCAGTGTGTTTGGGGTCATTGTCCTGCTGGAAGGTGAACCTCCGTCCTAGCCTCAAATCACACACAGAGTGGTACAGGTTTTGCTCAAGAATATCCCTGTATTTAGCACTGTGACGAGATCAGTCTCGTCAATGCGAATTGGAGAAGCTTGGAGGCCCACATTCTGCCTTTTGACTACGGCCCATGTTGACTTTCCACCTACAAAGCCATGCTCCATTTTGTCAGAAAGGACTGTGATCTAACTTTTGAACCACTGGACCAATTTGTATCATTTTGACACATGTTTGTATTTGGAGTATGCTGATTCTGAAAATGTATGTTTTATGTGAATGTGATGCATACTTTTAAAGTTATGAAAAATGTGTAGATATGTGTTACAGATCTGACCATCCCCCATTAGGTAAACACAGGGTGTCGCCAGGACTTGAACAAAGGGCCAGTGTATGGGGTTTCCCAGGGGCATAGACAAGGAGCAAACAGGAAGTTTCCATGAGGACAGTCTGGGTGAGAATGAGCATGGTAGCCATGCCGGGGGGGGTGGCCCATGGGAGGAGTCTCATGGTTCCTACCCTGTCTGATTGGCCATAGGTAATTAGGGGTTGACCAAAGGTAGTCACTGCCCCTACGGTGTATGTGGAAATGGGTTTTTATATATGTCTTTTGGTTTTTAATAAAGAGAGAGTTCTCTGCTTGACCCTCAACCACAGAGCGTGTGTCTCGTGCTTGGGGGAATGGGTGTCCTGCAGTAGCTGTCCCTATAGCACTGGACGGGCGGATCGGCTAAAAAGGCCTGGGCGCCCCCTTCTATATTTGGGGGGTACTGTTACACTGGTGGCAAGCGGCGGAATTGTTCCCACAGCCAGAAGGACAGCTACAGGAGACACCATTCTGTGGATTTACAAGTTGGGGGCAACGCATGTCCCAGCACAGCGACCCTAAAAGCAGCAGAATGGAACCAGCAGTGTTATACGAGGATGAGGACCTGGATGGCCGGGATGCATTAAGGAAAGGCATCTGGTACCAGGCCCTGGATAATGTACAATACCAGCGGGGTGAGAGTCTCCCCAGTGAAGAGCAGCGGTTGCAGAAGCAAGTGGCCCTGCGCATGCCCTTCCTGGGAGAGCAGCCCCTTGAGGAATGGGTGGAGGAACTAAAGCTCCGTGCATGGCAGGAGCTATGGCTGGAGGATGCCTACCAGGCGCTCTGGTGGTATATGGCACAGTATACACCCTGGACAGCCGAGCATGACAAGCCAGAGGGAGAGGAGTTTGGTGGTCCTGGGTTGTTATGGCAGTCATTTGCAGAGCCTGACTTTGGGAGCCCTGCGCAGACCAGACTTCAGGATATTTTCTATGAGAGGGAGGCTAGGCATGACTGGGATGACCCCCATGAGGTAGAGCAAGACCTTGTTCACCTAGCAACCCTGGAGTGGGAACTGGAGAAGGACTACCGAGATCTCTTCCATTCCATTGGGAAGGCTCAGCATTACAACAAGGTGAGAGACCCAGATCCAGACCCCTTCAGCTGGGAAGATATTGTAGAAATTTATTGGGAGGAATCCCAGGCGGCAGGTGGAGATGGGACCGAGGTCTCTCCACCGGCCCTACAGGGATGCTGGGTGGCTAGCCCAGATCCCCAGTGCCAGTGTGAAGTGCAGGGAGTGGAGAGCATTGTCTCCCCTCCCCAGCGGAAGTGTACCTTGCAAGGAGAGGAGAGCAGCGTCCTCCCTCCCCAGCGTCAGGGTGAGCTGCAGGGAATTGAGAGCTCAGACTCCATTCCCCATCGACAGAGTGATATGCAGGAAATTGGGAGCCCCATCTCCATTCTCCAGCGTCAGGGTGAGCTGCAGGGGCAGAGACGGTCGGTCCTGTCCCCCAGCAACAGGGCTGTTTAGCCAAAGGGGAGACCGTCGGTCTCCCCACCCTACAACCAGGCCCCAAACAGGCTACTTCCGTGGTAGCGCTGGCACCAGGGCAGAGCACCGCTGGTCTCTGCCCACTCAGCAACCCACCAAGGCAGCTTACCAGTGCCCAGCACAGCCGTGGTGAGGCACCTGGACATGGACAAGTTTCTCCTCTACCCAGGTGTAGTAACCAGTTATTGTGGGTGGGCTGTACTGTTGATTGTGTTTTGTGGGTGGCCTTCTGGACTAGCCCAGAATCTGACCGGCAGGAGGTCAGATATCCGGTTAGTCTTTTTGGAAAGGGGG
The DNA here is from genome assembly GCA_027410445.1 of Discoglossus pictus. Taxonomy (NCBI): domain Eukaryota; kingdom Metazoa; phylum Chordata; class Amphibia; order Anura; family Alytidae; genus Discoglossus; species Discoglossus pictus. Next base: position 30,196,877 of record CM050170.1, on the reverse strand, counting down.
AGAGATGTGACGAGATCAGTCTCGTCAATGCGAATTGGAGAAGCTTGGAGGCCCACATTCTGCCTTTTGACTACGGCCCATGTTGACTTTCCACCTACAAAGCCATGCTCCATTTTGTCAGAAAGGACTGTGATCTAACTTTTGAACCACTGGACCAATTTGTATCATTTTGACACATGTTTGTATTTGGAGTATGCTGATTCTGAAAATGTATGTTTTATGTGAATGTGATGCATACTTTTAAAGTTATGAAAAATGTGTAGATATGTGTTACAGATTCTGACCATCCCCCATTAGGTAAACACAGGGTGTCGCCAGGACTTGAACAAAGGGCCAGTGTATGGGGTTTCCCAGGGGCATAGACAAGGAGCAAACAGGAAGTTTCCATGAGGACAGTCTGGGTGAGAATGAGCATGGTAGCCATGCCGGGGGGGGTGGCCCATGGGAGGAGTCTCATGGCTCCTACCCTGTCTGATTGGCCATAGGTAATTAGGGGTTGACCAAAGGTAGTCACTGCCCCTACGGTGTATGTGGAAATGGGTTTTTATATATGTCTTTTGGTTTTTAATAAAGAGAGAGTTCTCTGCTTGACCCTCAACCACAGAGCGTGTGTCTCGTGCTTGGGGGAATGGGTGTCCTGCAGTAGCTGTCCCTATAGCACTGGATGGGCGGATCGGCTAAAAAGGCCTGGGCGCCCCCTTCTATGTTTGGGGGGTACCGTTACAAGCACCATCCATCTTTCCCTCAGCTCTGACCAGTTTCCCATCCCCACAGCATGATGTTGCCACCACCATTTTTCACTGTGGGGGTGGTGTTTTTTGGGTGACGTGATGTGTTGGGTTTGTGCCAGATATAGCGTTTTCTTTGATGGCCGAAAAGTTCAATTTTAGTCCCACCAGACCAGAGCACCTTCCTCCATACATTTTGGGAGTCTCCCACATGCCTTTTCGCAAACTCAAAAAGTGCCATTTTGTTTTTTCCTGAAAGTAATGTCGTTCTTCTTGCCACTCTGCCATAAAGCCCAACTCTATGGAGCGTACGGCTTATTGTCGTCCTATGTACAGATACTCCAGTCTCTGCTGTGGAACTCTCCAGCTCCTACAGGTTTACTTCAGGTCTCTGTGCTGCCCCCCTGATTAATGCCCTCCTTGCCTGGTCCGTGAGTTTTGGTGGACGGCCATCTTTTGGCAGGTGCTGTTGTGCCATGTTCATCCATTTGGTTATGATAGATATGATGGTGCTCCTGGGGATCATCAAAGATTTGGATATTTTTTTACAACCTAACCCTGACTGGTACTTATTATCAACATCTGTCCTTTACTTGTTTGGAGAGTTCTGTGGTCTTCATGGCAGTGTTTGGTTAGTGGTGCCTTCTTCTTAGGTGTTGCAGCCTCTGGGGCCTTTCAAAAAAGGTGTGTATATGTAATGACGGATCATGTGACACTTAGATTGCACACAGGTGGACATCATTTCACTAATTATGTGACTTCTGAAGGTAATTTGTTGCACCAGAGCTTTTTATGGGCTTCATAACAAAGGGGGTGAATACATACGCACATGCCAATTTTCTGTTTTTTATTTAAAAAAAAAAAAAGATTTCTGTATATATTTTCACTTCACCAAATTAGACAATTTTGTTCTGATCCATCACATAAAATTCAGATTAACAAAACATTGAACTTAAGGCTGTAATGTAACAAAATAGGAAAAAGTCAAGGGGGGGTGAACACTTTTGCAAGGCACTATACATTCACCCCACTTACCTCAATCCCTATGGACCCTACACATACCATCACCCCACCTACCTCACTCCCTATGGACTCTATACATACATTCAACCACTTACCTCACTCTATATGGTCTCTACACATGCATTCACTCACGTACCTCACTCCCTATGGACTCTACACGTACATTCCTCCCACTTACCTCCCTCCCTATGGACTCTACACATACATTCATCCCACTTACCTCTCAATCCCTATAGACTCTACACGTACATTCAACCACTTACCTCACTCTATATGGTCTCTACACATACATTCACTCACGTACCTCACTCCCTATGGACTCTAAACATACATTCATCCCTCTTACCTAAATCCCAACTCCATCTATTGGTAAATACATCAGCTGTAAGTGACATCCTCCTGTGTGCTCCCATCATCCAGTGGAGGATCTTGTCTCTAACCCCATTAGTAATAAAAAGCCTTGTGATCACAAAAGAAAGTGTTGTGGGAAATCCCCCGTACTTAGACCACTTCTCACTCTGACACTCAGGCATGGGAACAAAGCAGAGACCTCGGGTTCTTTTTATTGTATCTATTAGAAAATAAGTGACTTAGCAGCAAATACATCCAAAAATGGCCATTACTAAGTCACTTACCAGGTTGCAACTGGCAGAAAAAACACAGACATAACTTTTTATATCTGTTTACATAAAACAGTGAAAACAATAATTTTACAGCCAATTACATTTTATTTACCGGTACATAATATCCAATAAGATTTCAAGCCTTATCAAACATATTATTCTTTATCACTCTAAATGTGCAGAAATATTTCATTTCTAATGTTTCCGCGCAAAGGACAAATAATGTCCTTGGATATGGCAAAAAACATATTTATGCTACGTCTAGAGCTGTGGATCAGTCTCCAAACGAAATATCCAAGTCATAGGTCAGATGTATCCAATTATTTCATAACTAATATCTTGCAATTAGTGCTAATTTTGTGTGTGTATATATATATATATATATATATATATATATATATATATATATATGCTAAAATGTAAGGATATTTGTATAATTTTCCGCAAAAAGAAAAACCTTATGACATTTTTCTGTGAGATAAAAATAGTTTTTACCATTGTCCTGTAGACTCATAGTAATCCAGAACTCAAGCAACAAGAAAAAAAAGCTAATACTGTGCTTTATTTAAAAATTACATTTTACAGGCCTCAACAATGCCAAGGAGCCAGGTTGTTAAGCCACAAAATGCTTACAGGCACCTAGATTTCATCCACTCTACGTTCAATGTTACCTGGAAGCAGACAGGCATCTGTGACTGAGCCAGACAGTGTTGGGGTTATATTCCCCCGGGCATGAGTGACTGAGCCAGGCAGTGTTGGGCTTACATTCCCCAGGCATGAGTGACTGAGCCAGTGTAGTGTTGGCGTTACATTCCCCAGGCATGAGTGACTGAGCCAGGGCAGTGTTGGCATTACATTCCCCAGGCATGAGTGACTGAGCCAGGGCAGTGTTGGCGTTACATTCCCCGGGCATAAGTGACTGAGCCAGGGCAGTGTTGGCGTTACATTCCCTGGGCATGAGTGACTGAGCCAGACCAGTGTTGGCTTTACATTCCCCAGGCATGAGTGACTGAGCCAGGCAGTGTTGGGGTTACATTCCCTGGGTATGAGTGACTGAGCCAGGGCAGTGTTGGCGTTACATTCCCCAGGCATGAGTGACTGAGCCAGGCAGTGTTGGGGTTACATTCCCCAGGCATGAGTGACTGAGCCAGGGCAGTGTTGGCGTTACATTCCCCAGGCATGAGTGACTGAGCCAGGCAGTGTTGGGGTTATATTCCCCCGGGCATGAGTGACTGAGCCAGGCAGTGTTGGGGTTACATTCCCTGGGCATGAGTGACTGAGCCAGGGCAGTGTTGGCGTTACATTCCCCAGGCATGAGTGACTGAGCCAGGGCAGTGTTGGTGTTACATTCCCCGGGCATGAGTGGCTGAGCCAGGGAAGTGTTGGCGTTACATTCCCCAGGCATGAGTGACTGAGCCAGTGTAGTGTTGTCGTTACATTCCACAGGCATGAGTGACTGAGCCAGGGCAGTGTTGGTGTTACATTCACCGGGCATGAGTGACTGAGCCAGTGCAGTGTTGGGGTTACATTCCCCCGGGCATGAGTGGCTGAGCCAGTGCAGTGTTGGGGTTACATTCCCCCGGGCATGAGTGGCTGAGCCAGTGGGGTTTAGCACCACACCCTCCAGCCGAACATACTGGTGTGTTAGTGAGCAGTGAAAGCTGCTGCTGCTAGAGCAGCCCTCACTGACAAATATACTTTGCAGAGCATCTAGGCCTCTTTTAATACTAACTCTCAAGCAACCAGAAACTACATTTATCCAGAATCATCCTATCCCCATGGGTGCCGGGTTAACTGAGAGTCTACTTTAATATGGTTTACATGTCAGTGTTTCATTCCCCTTATGGGGTCTTTGTCAAGTCTGCAACCATGTGGAAAATTTCTACCCCAAATAATGTCTCCGGCAATAATATTATGTCACACACCTATCTGTGTATTATCTGCTGGAAGTGTTTCTTTTTTTTCAACAATCCCTCTTTCGAGACCAACCCTTAGATGCTCAGTAATCATCCGCTATACTCTTCTTCTTTATACAGTCTGGCAATAAACAACATGGAGATCATGTATCTTGCTCAAATAAAGCAGCCCATTTGTGTCAGGGATTTGCCCATCAGTTGCAGTCTGACACTCTTGGGTTAATCTTCCTGGGACTGCACCCAGACACACAAGAGTTAATTCTATTAAATCCAGAGCAGCTGGAGGCTCTTTTCACCAGAAGCATGACTATGGAATTAGTCCTAAATGTTAATTTCAATGTAATGGTTTTATTTTAAATTGTATTTTTTTATTTTAATTTGTTTTATTTTTATTGTCAATTTTTTTTTAGTAAATTTGTTTTTATTTTTTATATAGTTTTTTTAGGTAGGTGTTAAGGTATTACAGGGTTTTTGCTGGTACCCCCAGGGTAGAGGATCATGGTAGTATGGATGTCCATAAGGACCCCTGTGGTAGAGGGCTAATTTTAGATACCATGGGGATCCCTATTGGGGTTGGTGGATGGGGCATTCCAAGTGCCCTCTGAATTTCTATACTACTATAACTTACCTCAGAAAACTTAGTGCCCATTTTTTTAACAGCATCTACTATTTTATTCCTATTTAATCCCCATACTCTCAGCATCTGGGTAAGGTCATCAGTTTTCAATGATAATGGATGAAAATATTAAGCTTGTAAATGAGTATTTGTGTCTGCATGCTTAATATTGGTGTCATTATTCAACTTTATATAGATATTGGTATCACCTAATTGATTCAAAATATCTTTCATGTAATCCCATAATTAATAAGCATTAGGGAACATTTCTTATTTGCTGATGTAATTACCCCAATCTGCCATTTTATTTTCAATGGCACAAACTTCCTTATAGAAGACTTTGCATACACAGGAAGTTTGTATCTTCACAGTGGGAAAGTGTCAGTAACTACAGTCCGTGCTCTCAGCAGCACTAATGGGTAGATTGTTAGTTTAGAGAAACACCCACCTCGGAAAGTAACAGGCAGCAGCAAGCAAAAAAAAGGAAAGCCTGTGCAAAGCAATAATTTCCTGTAAAACTTGCAGTATGTAAAGTTAGTGTTTTGTTTTTGCTTTTTAACAACATTTTGCAGACCATAATATTGAGTTAAACAAAAGACCATAATTGATAATATTTGGTATGCACCGGATCACACTGCACTCTATAGACATTCGGACAGCTGTTGCTTCATTTTCATATGATTACAAAATATGTTGTATGTTCATAAGGAGTTAAATAACTTCCACTAAATTCATAGACTAAGCTAAATCATTTTTCAACCAAATTGGCCTTTTATTAACTGCAAATTGGTTGTCAGTACGCTATAATTAATTATAGTAACTATAATAGATATACACAAACTAATCATTTCAATATAGAAGTATGTTAAAGCTTGAAATTACTCCTGTTGCTTTTGTTTCCAACAGATGGATCCGAGATCTGGAATAACCTTGGACAAGACAACATTTCTCACACAGTAAAGCCATCTGCATGTTCTGAATGCGGGAAATGTTTCAGTCGAGCCTCATATCTTGAAGAACATAAGAAGACTCATACAGGAGAAAAACCTTTTCCATGTTCTGAATGTGGGAAATGTTTCAGTCAGCACTCAGCTCTTAATACCCATAAGAGGACTCACACAGGAGAAAAACCATTTCCATGTTCTGACTGTGGGAAATGTTTCGGTCAGCTCGCACATCTTAATAACTGATAAGAAGACTCATACAGGAGAAAAACCTTTTCCATGTTCTGAATGTGGGAAATGTTTCAGTCAGCTCTCCGCTCTTAATAGTCATGAGAGGATTCACACAGGAGAAAAACCTTTTCCTTGTTCTGAATGTGGGAAATATTTCAGTCAGCTCTCAGCTCTTAATAGCCATAAGAGGACTCACACCGGAGAAAAACCTTTTCCATGTTCTGAATGTGGGAAATGTTTCAGTCAGCTCGCACATCTTAATAACCATAAGAAGACTCATACAGGAGAAAAACCTTTTCCATGTTCTGAATGTGGGAAATGTTTCAGTCAGCTCTCCGCTCTTAATAGTCATGAGAGGATTCACACTGGAGAAAAACCTTTTCCTTGTTCTGAATGTGGGAAATATTTCAGTCAGTTCTCAGCTCTTAATAGCCATAAGAGGACTCACACCGGAGAAAAACCTTTTCCATGTTCTGAATGTGGGAAATGTTTCAGTCGTCTCTCACATCTTTGTAGACATAAGAGGACTCATACAGGAGAAAAACCTTTTCCATGTTCTGAATGTGGGAAATGTTTTGGTCGGGCCTCAGCTCTTAATAGACATAAGAGGATTCATACAGGAGAAAAACCTTTTCCCTGTTCTGAATGTAAGAAATGTTTCAGTCAGCTCTCCGCTCTTAATAGTCATGAGAGGACTCACACCGGAGAAAATCCTTTTCCATGTGCTGAATGTGGGAAATGTTTCAGTCATCTCTCAGCGCTTAATGACCATAAGATGACTCACACAGGAGAAAAAACAGTAGAATGTTCTGAATGTGGGAAATGTTTCATTAGTCTCTCACAGCTTAATAGACATAAGAGGACTCATACAGGAGACAAACATTTTCCATGTTCTGAATGTGAGAGATGTTTCAGTCATCCCTCAGCTCTTAAAAGCCATAAGATGACTCATGTAGGAGAAAAACCTTTTCCATGTTCTGAATGTGGGAAATGTTTCACTCTTTCCTTACGTCTCAAGCAACATATGAAAACTCACACAGGATAAACACCATTTGCATGTTCTGAAAAAACTTACACAAGTAAAAAAATGTGTTTCAGTCAGATTTGAAATAACACAAGTAAACATGGCATATTATGAAATTCTAATAAATGTAATTAATCAAAACCATTTAGCAAGCTCATAGAAATATGTGGATATCTGGGTTGTAAATCATATTAATAGAATGTTTCAGCAGTGCTGCTATTTTAGTAAGTTCTACTACTGTATCACCTTGTATTATTACATTACATTCTATAGTGCGTCACTGGTTCTGTGCATTGCTGTGATCTACTTGGTTACCAATAACCTTTTGATTTAAAGGGATATGAATGTTTCCTGGGTTATTACATTTCTGCACTATGAGCAAAAAGCAGCCTATCTGTATGCAGCACATCTCATAAAACATTTTATTAAATTACTTTATTAATATCTAAAAATATCTCTCATGATCATGTTGACACCAGGGGTGTCTACATAGACCCTGATCCCCCTCCCCGCCCCCAATAAGCATGCAGCATTAGATAATTAATTTACCAGATTATTCACCTGCTGTTGCTTCCCCAGCGTCCTGTCTCTGATGTGTGCTATGTGCTGCTGCTGACATAGTGTCTCACTACATATCCCAGGCTGCTTTGCAGCACAAACAGGAACCCCAGAGTTAGTTCAAATGTTTCAGCTAACCTGTTTGGCCAAAACAAATTATTTAAAATTTTATGCTAATTTAGCCTGGGGTTGGAGGGCGCAAATAACAAAACAAATGAAGTTTGGCACTTAACACCTAATTTAAAATGGTTACCAAAACAAAAAATAATTTAATAGTAAGTCAAGGGACAGTCTCTCAATTAAGAGACCTCTATAGAACTATATAAAAAACTAAAAGAGCTCAGCTTCACTGTATTCCCAGAGTGGGGATATAAAACTACTCAAAGATCTGAAAATAAAATCATAGGGCTAAGTGCAAGGTGCCTCTAGATGTAAAAACAAAACTAGCAAAAAATATATTCACAGTATATACAAGGAAATGTATATGGAAAGCAGTAGGTGGGGCCTCTGAAAGTAGGGTGTAAGGATGCCTCACAAATACAGTGTAAAATCATAGAGAAGAAACAAGAAAAATATATTCCTCGACTCTGTGGGTTTACCTTAGTACTGATACCACTCACCCATGGGAATAGCGTTCAAGTGTGGGCAAATTTGGCTTATAAGCCACACAACGCTGTGATACTCACCCACCTTCTGCTAAATCATGGAAAAAACTAAAAATCCCGACCGGTTTCGAGGGTTAGAGCTTTAAAAGAATACCACTATGCTCCTGAAAGGCTCATTAATGTCAAGCTTTTCTACAAATGTATTCTCAGTTTATAAGTGATACTAATATGTTTAGTATGATAAATATTTCTGTAATAGATATTTTAATTCATTAAAGTGATTAACGAGCTCACTGTCAATAAGAATGACACCTTCTACTATACAAAAAAATATTATTTTTTTGCATAAATATAAGGTGCTAATACTTTATGAGTTGAACAGACATCTGCACTAAATGTAACTTTTTTTTAAATGTGAAATAGTTATAGCTAAAGTTATTTTTTTAATTGATTAAGAATTGACTTAGATATTGCTTGATTATCCATCACCCTCTCTGTTTTTCCTCCTAACCCTCTCTCATCCAAATCTTCCTTTCCATTGTCCCTCTTTCACCTCAGCCAATCTCTCCCCTTGCTATTTTTGGTCACATTTTAACCCCCAATTTATTTGAAGAGCTCTCTTGATTTACCCATTTGGTTATCTTCTTCTATCTCTATATCACGCATTATTCAGTTGGACCAATCTTTGCCTGTCTCCACTACCTTTCACTTTTCTATTACTTTCAAAGCATAACCATACAGCCAGTTGCCCTTCTCACATGAATAACTCTTGTTCCATCAGGAGGAGTGGAGCCAACTCCATTGTTCATGTTTACTTTCTTGATATTGTGTTGGTAGATAGAGTGATCATTGTGTCAGCTCCACAATAGGCTTTTTAGATCTGCCTTTGCAACCAATAATGGGATGACATCTCCATAGACCAGGTCACACAGTATACCTTAAATTACCACCAAATTGTTTATAAAACAATACATAAAAATATCTGGCATGTTTTACATGTTTAGAATCACTGTTACCACAAATGTAATGCACCTAGTATTACAATATAATAAAACATACACCTCTGTAGTACAGTGACTATACCCATAGCTGAAAATGGTACAACTAGTATAGTGGATCAGTGGATCCCTTAGCCTAGAGGCCCAGTGCAAAGAGAATACTTTATACATACATGACCGGCACATGTGGGTTTTTGACTTTGCTCTGTGAGCACCAACTCCCTTTCCAGTAGAGCAATATCACTAAGTGCTGCAATTCTCCTCTCCAGTTCTCCAATTGGAGCTTCAAGCTAGACAACATGGTCACACCTGACACAGAGGTATGGATCCTGGATCAGTTGCTCTAGCAGCTCATACACATGCCAAGATGTACACTAAGAGAGGTTGTCTCTGAACTGACTCAAATTGGCAATTACAAAAAATAAGTTTGTATAAAGTAAAAAAAAAAAAAATGTATATATGTATCTTTTTTCTTTTTTTCTTCCCCCCCTTATTTCCTCCTGCACAACAATTACCCCCTTTTCTTTGAACTCCTTTTATTTAACCTCCTACACTTATACTAGAACTGCACTTTTAGTAGAACTGTTCTCAAGCTCACAAGTTCGCTTCTTCCCCTGCTTGGCAGCATCATTAAATTAGGGCTACATTGTAAAACGTAGCCCGTAACTCCTGATTTATGTGTTATGGCTATTAAATTAGCCCTGTAACGTTGCTCGAATAGGTTATGTGCTGAGCAACGTTGAACTTTGCTCACATAAATTCTTTGATCTGTCATGCCCGTAACTGCTACTGGTTCAATTCAGCTATTAAATTGCAACATGGTCACTTGCGACATATAGACATATACTGTAACTTGCATGTAATGGAATATTATATTTACAGCTTTATTATATTGCATTATATATATGCATTATATCTGGACTGTGGGTCCGATCGCAAACTGTACGTAAAGCACATTGGACTTCAAATTCTACCCTCCCTTTTTTTTCAGTGACGTAACACTAACAATCTCTTTTACCATTCGCTCCATCTGAACCCGTAACTGCGTGATTGCTTAATTGTTTGCGTTCAAGCACGCAATCCTGATGGCCGAGAACTGGTTTACAAAATAGCCTCTCTCGCTTTAGCTTGTAGCCCTTTCTAATTTAATAGCAATGTAAGTAGGCCAAATTTCAACCCTGCAGCTTCATGTTGGAGTTACGAGGCTGGAATTTAATAAGGCTATATATTAGGTTCTTACTACTCATCTGCGCAAAAATCACTTCATTAGTACCCAAACACCCTTACTGTTCAGAAAAAAATCACAGAACAGATGCAAACAAAATACATTTATTGTGTATATACCAGAGTCACTGGATCACCAGAGAACCCATAATTGTATTTCTTTGAAGTCTGATCAGGAAACATTTTTTTAAACTTGTGTTAGATATTTAAATGTGAACACATGTACTATATATATATATATATATATATATATATATATATATATATATAGATAGATAGATATACATACAGTGAGTACACCCCTCGCATGTAAATATTTTATTATATCTTTTCATGTTACAACACTGAAGAAATGATCATGCTCTGCTTCAGTAAGTCACAGTACATGTTGGCATTCATTTTTCATGGTTCCCTCAATCAACTCCCCAGTGCCGGCAGAACTCATTGAGGCCCAGACCATTACACTTCCACCACCATGCTTAACTGTAGGCGAGGCACACATTTCTTTGTACTCCTCACCTGGTTGCCACTACACACACTTGACACCATCTGAACCAAATAATTTTATTTTGGTTTTCTTCAGACCACAGGACATGGTTCCAGTAATCCATGTCCTTAGTCTTCTTGTTTTCAGCAAACTGTTTGCGGCTTTCTTGTGCATTATCTTTAGAACAAGCTTCCTTCTGGGACGACAGGCATGCAGACCAATGTGATGCAGTGTGCCGCGTATGGTCTGAGCACTGACAGGTTGACCCCCCCACCCTTTCAATCTGTGCAGCAATGCTGGTAGCACTCCTACGTCTATTTCCCAAAGACAACCTCTGAACATGCACTCAACTTCTTTGGTCGACAATGGGGAGGCCTGTTCTGAGTGGAGTCTGTCCTGTGAAACCGCTGTCCTGTGTCCTGTGAAACCACCTTGGCAATCTTCCTATAGCCTAGGCCATGTTTATGTAGAGCAACAATTCTTTTTTTCGTTATACTAGGACACAGTGACTCCCTTTACCGGCCAAGCTTTTCCTGTGACTGGAGAGCATGATCCCCTCCCTTAGGAGACTAGGCCGCAGGGCAGTATTCCAACATGATAATCACCCCAAACACACCTCCAAGACGACCACTGCCTTGCCAAAGAAGCTGAAGTTTTCTGGTGCTCCAGACTAGGTGCTCCCACTTCTGTCAACCTGGATTAAATTCTCAGTCAGAAAACAAAGAGGTCACACCACCCTGAAGCCGAGAATGGTGGGGCTTGGTCAGTACTGGGATGGGAGACCACCTAGGAATACCAGGAGCTGTATGCTGTGGCCCACTGAAGAAGGTTCTGGCAACCCACTCCAGTATCTCTGCCACGAATACCAAGAAGATCAGCATCACCATGGACATAAAGATGTTCTGGTGTGTTACAGTCCATGAAGGTCACAGGGAGTCAGAAACTACTGAGCGACGCAAAAAAACATGTATATATTCTGTATTCTTTATTTTACCAGCATTCACAAGCATCAAACTATCTATCTATGTGGGCCACCCTTGACACCTATCACTCACCCCTATACCGTTTGTTACCTACAGACCTTAACTGAATATTATGTTATAACCATGGGGGTCCTTCGAACCACCATGGCACCTAAAATTAACCCTGTTACTATATGGCTCTTGCATGGTATTCTAAACTATAATCATGGGGGACCCTATGGACTCCCATTGCACCTGATATTAACACCTATAACAAGAGTCTCTATGGATGCCCATGGTATTCTAAACTATAATCATGGGGGACCCTATGGACTCCCATTGCACCTAATATTAACACCTATAACAAGAGTCTCTATGGATCCCTATGGTATTCTAAACTATAATCATAGCAGTCCCTACGGTGCCCTATGACACTTAATATCTATGGTGGTCCCTACTGATTTGTGCATTCTGATTTGTTAGACATTTAACCAATCAGCAATATGGCAGGGGAAATTTAAATATTCAATTTTTATATATGAAGCTTCTAGTGGTAGGTAGGATGCCATGGGAGTCCTTGAGAACCCCTATGGTATAATATTAGGTGCCATGTGGTCCATTGTTATAGTTTACAATACCATAAGGTCTGTAGGTACCACCATGCTATAGGAGTTATTATTTGGTGCCATCAAGGTACAAAAGGATGCCCATGACTATACTTTAGATTGGGAATTCCCTGGGATACCCATTCTCATTGGGGTAGTGATCAGAGATCCCGGGATACACTGGCTCATAGGAGGCAGTGGTATTAACCCCTTAATTGTGTCAGATTTGAGCAATAAAGCCTAAAATTTGACACAAGTTGTTAGCTCCTTCATAGCGACAGATTGGAAACATACAGACTTCCCAGAGGCATTTTTTCTGCCTTTACAGAGTATTCAATGTACCCTTAGGTTTTTTTTTGGTAATTTTGGTCACTCTGAATGACGTCTGAGTAGACGTCAGAGAGAACGGAAATCAATGTAATAGCGATTTTTAATTCATAAAAGCCGGTATCAGATTTTATTTTTAATCGTCTGTTCTATCTTTCTCTGTGTGCCCTCTCTCTCTGCGCCGTCTGCACGCTGTGTGTTCTCTGTCATTCCCCACCTCCCTCTCTCTCCCTCACTTTCTTACTCTCTTTCCCACTCTCTCTCTATATTTTTCCTCTCCTTCTCTCTTTCTGTCTCCCCCTCTTTCTCTTCCTCCCCCTTCTTCACTCTCTTTGCCTCTTCTCACCCCTCTCTCTCTCCCCCTCCCTCTCTTTCTCCTCTCTCTCCCCTTCATTCTTTCACCTCCTTCTCTCTCTCTGCCTCCCCCTCCTTCTCTCTCTCTCTGCCTCCTCTCCCCCTCTCTCTCCCTCTCTCTTTCCCTCTATCACTCCAACATCCCTCTGTCTCTCCCTCACTTTCTTACTCTCTCTCCCCCTCTCTTCCTTCCCTCCCTCTCTCTCTCTCCCTCATTTTCGCTCTCCTCCTTCCTCTCTTCACCTCCTCCTCCTCTCTCCCCTTCCTACTCCTCTCTCCCCTTCCTACTCTCTCTCTCCCCTTCTCTCTTTCCCTCCCTCACTCCCACATCCATCTGTCTCCCCTCCCTTTCTCTCTCTCACTTCCTCTCTCTCCCCCTCCTTTTCTCTTTATGCCTCCCCCTCCTTCTCTCTCTCTGTCTCCTCTCTCTTCCCCTCCCTTTCTCTCTTTATTTTCATCCCTCTCTACCTCCCGTCTCTCCCCCCTCTTCTCTTTGTATGCCTCCCCAATCTTTCTCTCTCTCTGCCTCCTCTCTCCCACCCTCCCTCGCTTTCTTTCTTTTCATCCCTCTCTACCTCCTCGCTTTTCCTCTTTCTCTCTCTGCTTTCTATCTCCCCTCCCTCTCTCCCCACCTCCTCTCTTTCCCTCCCCCACTCCACCATCCCCCTCTCTCTCTCCTTTTTTCTCTGTTCCTCCTCTCTTCCCCATCTCTGCCCATTCTCTCTCTGCCTCTCTCTTTCCCTCCTCTCCCTCCCTCTCTGCCTCCTCTTTCTCCCTCTCTGCCTCCTCTTTCACTCTCTCTCCCTCCCTCTCTGCCTTCTCTTTCTCCCACCACCTTGCTGTGGGTAAGCTGTTTATGTGTTTGTTATGTGTATTTATTGTGTTTCTAATGTTTTTCGGGTCGTGCGGGTTGCGTCCTTGTTTTCAGGTCTTGTACGTCTATTTCGGAAAATCCGTAGGTGTTTGGTGGTGTTTTGCGTCTTTAGAGTGCTGTAGCCTCGTTTTTTTTTTTCGCCGCCCATTTTTTCTGTCGATTAGGGGTTTTTCGGGTGTGTAAACTCTTTTATTTTGAGTTAAATTGAGGTGTAACTTCAGTGTTCGAGGTCCTGGGTGCCCCCCCCCTTGCTGTAGGTTAGCTTTTTATGTATTTGTTGTGTGTATTTATTGTGTTTTTCATGTGCGCTGGTTTCGGGTGTTTTTTGCGAGGTCGTAATGGGTCGTAACACGTCGCGTATTTTGGTTTCGTAAGTCCGTAAATTTTGCGAGGTCCGCAGTTGCTGGCAAGGAGCGCCTTTGCAGCGTTAGCAACAACCCGCATGCTCACAACTATATATGTGATGACTATATAAATAGATTATATGTGGAAAGAGCAATTACATATATATGTTTTATTATAGTAAGAGACAGTCATCATATATTAGAAATATTTTTTGAATAATTTTTGAAGAATTCCACTCGATAATCAGTAAAATATTTTGTGGAACAAAACACAAATAAAAGAAAAAAATACATATGATTACTAATATATACAATTATACTCTAGTGGAATCTCCATTATTGTCTATGCTAACTTGTAAATATGGAAGACTTTAAATCCAATGGAAACTATAATAGAAATGTGACAACAAAATCTGTCATTGCTTTCAATAAGACTAATACATTTCCCATTAGATCACAAGGACACATCCTAATGAGAAGACAAATGAATGAAGCTGTTTTTGTTGAATGTTTATGGAAACTGTTAAGCTTCTCTATGTAGCCATAAATATTTTGGACATCTATTTCCTTCCAATATAAAATCTCTAAAAATATAATATAAAATCAGAGTCACTATCAGATCCTCTCTTCCTTTTCATATATCCTGGTCTTTCTATCTCTCTTACTTTTAGATATATTTATTATATATATAATTTCTTTCATCATCAGATATATTTATTATATTTCTTTATCATCAAATATATTTATTATACATTTTTTTATCAACAGATATATGTATTATATATTTTTATCATCAAATATATTTATTATAATTTTTAACACAGATATGTTTATTATACATTTTTTATATTAACAAAGCAGTAAAATACAAGTTACATTTTACAATTCAAATATGAATTTACTAATACATATTTAAATGATAGAAATATTTCCATATATTATTATTATTTTTATTATCATTTATTTAAAAATTGCCGACATATTCTGTAGCGCTGTACATAACATAATACATTGGCCAAAAATAAGCCTGCTTTCATTACTTATAGTATTAAATATTTAGCTTATTAATAATATCATTGTCACTTCCTTATTTACACTGCATCTTGATAACTAATTATAATGCCTTACATATATTTATAATTGTATTAGCTCAAGAATAGCATTTTTTTAATTATTTAATTTATTTATTATTACTTTTAATTTTTTAAATTTATAAAATAAATATTTTTATATATAGGTACTGTATTTACATATTTAACCTATTGCATATTAGATTAATATTCATAAAAAATTTAACTTTAATACATTACAGAAGCATCTCTATATTAAATGTATGGTATTAAGATATTAGTTATATTAGTTGAAACATTACCATTATAATTATTTATATTAAACAAATTATAATTTACTTAATTTAAATTTAAGTTTATACAGCTATGTGTGTATTTAAACTATTAAATATTAGATTTATATTAATATTTTGTTATATTACCTAACATTATTATTATTATTATTATTATTATTATTATTAATAATAATAAAAATGTTGTTGTCATGAAACTATTATATGCAATGTTTAAATATTATAAATTAAAAGTATATTGATTTGAAATTCTACATGAATTCTTTGCAGTTAAATAAACTGTCAATATTTTTTTTCTATTGCTGATATTATATTTTAGACAGATATCAAGACAATTTAATTTTAATTTATCTACTGGAAAATATTAAACTAAGGTACACCAAACTTGTAAACATAATCATTTGGAAATCTCTCAGAAGACAAAATAATAATTTGTATCCTCATCCTTCAGGACTATGCGGCACACGGCTAATTACAAATAGGTCAATGTAAGTCTATTGAATGGAATCATACACGTCTTAAATCTCCTTGAGACTTTCTAGCTAATTAAATCTATCAGTACCAACAAGAGGTTTCATTGTTGACTTTATTAACATTATATTTTATATTAAAGAAAATAAATCGATTTATCATTGAGTAAAATTATAGATTTAGATATAACATTTATAAAATATAGAATTAATGTAATAAATGCAGACCAAAATAATCTAAATAAAGTAATTTATTAAAACAAGAAATTTGACTTAAATACATTTATAATTATATATTTTTTTATAATTCTTTGAATAACTTACATATTAATGTGTCATTAAAATAATGGATAAATAAAATCTAATTAATTAAAAATATTTAGTTTGTGTTCTATATTATCTTTTTTTTTTAATTAATTTGGCATAAATCATATACTTGAACTCCTTGTTTCTAAATAGACTTAACTCTTTACCGAAAATACTCTATAATTTATTTAACACTGTTTAGTTTCAACCTTTAACCACTTCTATTATTACATAAAATCCAACACTATAATAACTATTACACCATCTAAACTGCACATAAAAGAACCAATGTGGTAATAGTTTTAACATTTACTTTGCACTTAAAATGTGGAACATGTTCTTAATTTAAACAACCCGCTCTTTGTTGGACTTTAAATGCCCATTGGATCAAACCTATTTGCAGATTGTTAGGTTCTTTCAAACCCTCCACACAGGATAGCCTTACCAGAGGTTAGGACAAATTACCAATTTCTCTCTCTGCAGAAATTCAGAACAAGTCACGGATACTGGAACAAGTTGCAAAAAATAATTTCTGATTAAAAAAAATATTTGCATTTCCTCTAAATGAAACACACTGTGCATATGTGCCCCAAACAGAGCCTTCCTTGGGCAAACATACATTTCCCACCTTAAGTTACCCTTGAACTACTTTATGTTAGTCAGGGCTGACTCTACAGACTTGGGGCTATCCTGGGCAGGAAACAGCCCAGGATACTGGACCATACATCAGAAAATTGGTTATTCTCGGGGGCAGTTATTAAGGGACTGGTTAACAAAATCTGCCTGACCATCAAGGGTAGCTGGTTTCAGGAGGTCAGGCAGGAGCCTACCTCGGGGTCACTGCTGGTAGGCAGGCAGACCGACAGAAGTTGGTTTGGGAGTGGTAGGTAGAGCAGCTTAGGTGCTTGATCACTCATAGCCTCCACAGTTGCCGGGTTCAATGAAACATGAACTGGGCACCACTATAGGACAAAATCTCTTTTAGGAACCCTACTGGGAATAATACAACCATGAAAGCTTCCACTATGGCAGTAAATGTAATCTTTGCTAGGGGATTGGCCTCAGGATAGTAAGTAGCAAAGTCTACCACTTTAAATATATGCTTCTTGCCCATCTTGCTAAGTTTAGCTAGGGGCCCTATGATATCGATAGCCACCCGGTGAAATGGGGTAACCATCAAGGGCAAAGCTGTATACCGCAGACATGAATCACAGGAGTCACAGTACCGTGTGACATCCCTGTTAAACCCTGGTCAGTGGAACACTCAGAATGTTGCATCGTTTAGCTCCTCAGATGCCTTGGTAAGTGGTCATTGTGTGCCAACTCTAACAGGTCAACACTATACTTCTAAAGACAATAACTGCATAGTAGCACCATTGTTTCACAATCCCTCCCTATCAGATCCATGATTCCTGTTCTTCCCGAGATTTCTGCCTTTTCCACTCCCTTTTGATTGTAAGTAGAGAGTTTCCAATCTTGGAAAAAATCACTTTCTACAAAGATTCTAAACTCAAAACAGGGCCCTCCATGTTCTGCAGTTTGCTAATATTGTTTATTTCCTTGTTCTTATCCCTGTACAGCGCTATGGAATATGTTGGTGCAATACAAGTAGAAGTAAAAAAAAATAATAATAATAATAATAGTAATAGTAAAATGTGTAAATAGATCACATTTCTGCATACCCGTCCTTTGTTACGTTATGGTGGATGTGTATAATTGATCTTTTCAGAAATCATCTGCATGTAGGGACTAATAACATATGGATAGCAGCAAAATCTATTTCAATTGCATTAACCTCCTTAGCGGTAATCCCGAGATTTTTTAGTTCCTAAATCGGTTTCTTAAGCTCGCAAATCAGCAAAAATAAATGCTTTATTTCATGTTTAATTTTCGTTATCAAGTCCTACGAGCTTCAACCTCCAAGCCCGTATGACTTTGGAATCAACCTCCATATTTCATTGAAGTCCTACGGGCTTGACTAACGAATTACGGGCTTGGAGGACAAAAATTAAAAATGAAATAAAGTATTTGATTTTGGCGATGTGCAAGCTGGAGATTGTTGTGCTTTTAATTCTAATGTCACCCACTGTGTTCCCCATCACTTACAGTGCTTGACAGTGCTGTATTGAATTTATATTTGCATTTACAGTGCTCCGAGTTTGTGGGCTTGAAACACGAGTTACGGGCTTGCGGCCGAGATCATGTTCAAGCACACAAATGCTTACTGCCGATAGCATGGTTTGCATTTATCGGGAAGGGGAACTAACTTGCATGCCCAGCCAACTGAATAGGTAAGTAAAAGTAGAGCTACAAGTAGCCCAAAAGTAGCAAATCGGAAAGTTACTTGCAAGTAACAGCCCAGAATTGAATGAGGCCCACTGCGAGTATGAGAGGATCCAATCAGACCTGGTCATCTGACCTTTACTCGTAGGCTGGGAATGCTTGGGACATGCTGTTATAAGGGATTGAAATGTTGACCCTGATCACTAATACGGACAATGCTATCCATTTTGAGCATTTACCTGACTTTTCTTGCTGTTTACCTCTCAGGATGCTCTTATTGGTGTTACTAGCATCATACATGTACTTTGTAGCCCAGATTTGTGTAAAGTTTCTCCTGCAATATTAGGGTCACTACCACTTTTGGTTATATTTTTAAAATGTGATTGTCCTTAACACTTACTCTGTGGGCTACACATACTGCTTTATTGAGCTCTGCTCTTAAAATGAATATCCCTACTTTAAAGCTTAATTTAATTGAGCAAATTGTAATTACAGGAGCCCGTAATGTAGCCCGTAAAAGTTACTGCTATTTAATTGGCTTCTTTTAGCTACTCACAATCCATCTCCACCTTTGATCTTTCAAGCCCCCAAATGTTACAGTCGCTAAAATTGCGTATTGAGATTTAATTGCAACAATTCAACAAGCCCGCAATTGCCTTTACACCCATAAATGGAAAATGTAGCAAATAATCCTATGTGTACTATAGAGAACACACAAGTGGGTTAAACATCTCTTTGTAACACATCAAAAGCAAATAAACACACACTACTGTACTTTAAAATACTGGGAAAGCAATGGAGATATTAGAATTAATTGCACAACAAGCTCTCAATTCTGCAATAAAAGATAATGTTTGTGTAATTTCCGTGTTATTTTGATCATGGCAATCAATGGGTTAATATATATCATGGAACCCCCATGGACTAGAACAGTTAAGTTATTGATTTTTTTTAGATTGCAACATTTCTGGATTGCGAGTCAAATCGAAAATCGGATTTCTAAACACTAAATGATTGTGGTTTAAACTCCATGTTTTCCATGATGACAGTCTAATTTATTATTGGCTGTGTCTAAATTGTAACTTACGGGCTTGCTTAATTGATATTGTTCAGGCCCTGAAATGCTACATACTATAACATGGTTTTAGCTTTTTGCGGGCTTGTTCAAGTGTAACGACTTTCTAACCCGCAGATGTACAGCCTGTGGCATTGTAATTACGGGCTTGGAATTAAATGAAGGCCATAGTGTGTTATGGTTTCTTCCTACTATTCTTCCCACTGTAATTTCTATGTTTTTTTCTCTCTGAGAGTGAAATGGGTTAAACAGAGATTTGTTTCATCACAAGCTGAACGTGGCCACCCTATGTATATTCACACTGAGACTCTGCTAGGCCCGTTCCCTTCTTGTTACCGACTTTTAGCACAGATATCCTCGGTGATGGTATTACCACATATTACCTTTTATTATTTGTTATTACTTCCTGTTGATTACAATTGAACATAAAACTTGTTTGTTCTATTTTATGATTTTTTTGCACTTCCCTATCATGCCAGAAAATAAAGAAGCTTAGAAATGATTGGCCTTGGTACCACAAGCATTTATTACTTATATGAGTTGAGCAAGGAATATCCATGTTCAACAATTTATACACAATATCTAGAATTTGTTGGTGACATTTCTCGTACATTATTAATATTATGGCAATCTTATATTTTGGGGTTTAATAATCTCTAATGGTGTAGTAATGGGAGGAGGAAATATAAGAAAAAAAGGGAAAAGTATCAATGGTAAACAAGCTTTATTATAATAAGTAGAGATAGTACCTGGGTAAATTAGTTCTGTGATGTGGATTGGTTACATCTACGTAAAGCTCAATATACTGTATTTACAGCTGTTTTATTATATTTTTGCTTTATTGCATAATGTACTTTTATGATGTAATCTGTGCCTTTCCCTAATAAAAATCGAATAAGAAAAAAGACAAAAGCAAAGTTTTTTTATTATTTTTCTCTCTCTTTCTTCAAAGACTCAGTAAATAAGAGCATGATAATTATGAGTGTTATATGGCTCATTAGTGTTAGATAGCAATGCAAGGATGAGCTATAATTTCCATTTCTATGAATATGATCAATTAATAATGGAAATACATTAAGATGTCTCACTACTATATGTGTAGATCGGGCAAATGCTAACTATGGGATGTTGGAAAAATGGTTATGTGTTGGGTTGGGTGGCCCAACTGTATTGTTTCTGGCCCCCAAACTTTCTGATGGTGGCCCTGGTAAAATGGAGAATGTTTCTAAGATTCTAGAAGATAGCTGTTAAAAAGTATATTTAATCCTTGAAAGCAGTGAGATTATGGATTATTTGTATGTTGTGTGGCACTTTGTTACATAGAATGCACTGCCAGAAGGTAAGTTCTTATCTTAGAAAGATCTAGAACCGTATGGATCAATGAGGAAGCAACCCCAAGCAGAATGAATAAGACAAGTTAGGTATAATGAACAGAGAGATATAAGGAGGAGCTGAGGAATAAACAGCCATGAAGGAGATTTTCATAGGGTATTTAGCTTCTCTTCATATTTCTATGGACATGTAACATGCCATATTTATAGATATACATATGTAGATAATGAAGGCATAAAATTGAGTGTTTGTCCAACCCAGGATTATGGTGGTAATAGCAGTGAGATCCATACTATCAAATTATATCTAGATAGAAGTAAGAGTACAGTAAATTGACATAGTCTTCATCAACATAGTTAGCTATAGGTCAAGACAAAAAAACAATGTAGGAAAATAAACTGGTACTTTATACTATAAACAACACCACTATTAAAATGTGATGTGCACTGGGTAGGATATTAGCAAAACATAATGGTAATAGCCACAATCCATATGATCCGTGAAGGATTCCTACTAACTGGACGGTGCAGTGAAAGTAGGTAATTAATCATCTGCCTCCATAAACGTACAGCTGACGATGGGATCTATAGTTGATTTTAGACTAGGCCCTCCATTACATTTCTTCTATTTTTATCTTACTAATAAAGCACCTAAGTAAAGTAATAATTCTAATTATTTTTTTTAAATTCTTTATGTAATGTATAAACATCTGGGAGGGCAAAAGAGAATCCCTCACATAATAATAAATGTGTCCACTAGTTAAAGGTTAATTTAGTTATAGCGTAATATAACCTGGTTAAACTGAGTGTGTGAATGTTATATTGTACAAGCAGAATAATATATTTTTGCTCTTATCTGTTTTTGTCCTGTCTTTATGTTAAATACAAGTATATAGTCATGTAATTGTCTCTGTAAAATAAAAAAATATATGTAAATCTTTACTTTAGTGTTATCCACATGGATGGCCGGATTAACCATTAGGCCGACTAGGCAGCTGCCTGTTGTAGAAAAATGCCGATACTCACATACTTTGTGCTCCGAAATCAGTCATGATAACACAAAACATTGTCCTATGGTAATTTTCTCATCATTAGAGTTTATTTAGAAACAAAATGTGGATCATTAGCAAAACCCAACATGGCTGATAAAAAACTGAACAGAACTGTAAACAACATGGCTTTTTCTAACCGCCCACATAAAACAATGGCACAGTCCATTCCCACTTCCCAAAACATGGAATAACCCATCGCTAAACCAATTACATTTTATTTATATATGATATGAAATAAGCTTATAACACGTACTTTGGTAAGATCTGTGCGCATATCTACTTTATATGATACAATTTAGCGCAGTAAATAACACTTAATAGACGTTGAGGATGACTGAAAATACATATTATGTTATGACTAAGACCTGTGTCTGTCTGTAACTGAAATTGCTAAGTCATGGGTCATGTAGACTTAACTATTTCATAACTTATATCCTGCAGAAATGGAAATACTGGTTCACAGCTAATTTTACATATATATATATATATATATATATATATATATATATATATATATATATATATATATATATACGCTAAAAATGTAAGGATATTTGTATTATTTCCCGAACATGCACAGAGGAGTTCCCTGTGAGGGGCACCACTTAAAAAAAAATGGTTCCTGCCTTAAAAAAAATGAAATGTTGCAGTTCATAGCATGGCTACTAGGAGTTAACCACCTAGAACAAGACAGTTACAACAGGAAAGGCAACATACAGAAATGGCACAATATTGGTCCATGCATACCTTGTGTACTCACTCGCAGGGGCTCCTCCACTTTACTGCCCAGGGGCTCCAAAAAGGTAGATACAGCCCTGTCTACATGCTCAGAAGGTTGAAAGCTTTAAATATTGGTTTTACATTTAAAGATGTGTTTATTTTTTGAAATTAGTGAAACTAAATTAAACAAAAAATATATTTACATTTTATTTGTTTTATTACATTAAAACTTGTATGCATCAAATATAATAATAACAAATATATCACTAGAAAAGGTGAAAAAAATAACACAGATTCCATATATTTCTAGAAATCTGTTCACATATGTTGTGTCTAAATATATATAACAAAATGATTAAATTACAGCCAGTCTCTGGAACATGAAAAAGTTCCCATAAATCTGTCACTCAAAGATCTCATAGGCAGATAAACATAAAGTTACACTGGTACATTGACAGGAACAAACCAAAAAAGGTACAAATTATTTTTCTGCTCCTTTAATCAGTGTTTTTGAATAATTTCAGTTGTCTCCTCAGTGCTGACTTTACATCTTTATTTTTCAAGCTATAAATCAGAGGGTTTAGCATTGGGACAATAGCCGTGTTAAAGAGAGAGAAAAGTTTGTTGGACTCCAAGCTGTCTGTAGATATTGGTCTCATGTATTGGCAGAAGAGAGTCATATAGAGAAGAAGGACGACCGTGAGGTGTGAGGAACACGTTTAGAAGGCTTTACTCCTCCCAGTGCTGGAACGGATCTTCAGGATGGTGCCAATAATGAAAAGAGGTGAATGTTAGAGAAGATGGAGTGAGAAGGTTAATGAACATTCCTTCTGTGAGGAGCAGCATCTCTAGAACAGAGGTGTCACTACAAGAGAGGCTCATAACTGGTACTAGGTCACAGAAAAAATGGTTGATTATGTTGGATACATAGCAGGTGCATCCTAACAATAGTATAATATAAGGTGTGAAAAAAACTATTGGGGCCAAGCAACAGACAACGACCAACAGAACACAGACTCTATATCTCATGATCATTGGATAATGTAATGGGTTACAGACGGCCACATATCGATCATAGATCATTGCTGTAAGTAGGAAAAGTTCGTTTTCCGCCAAGAATGAAAATATAAACAGCTGTGACATGCAACCAAGAAAAGACACTGTGTTATCCCCAGTTATAAATGTCACAAGGGTAGATTGTAGAGTGACGGTGGTAGATGACATGTCAAGGAGGGACAAGTTGCCCAAGAAGAAGTACATGGGAGTGTGCAGGTGAGGATCCAGACAGATGAGTAGAAGAATAGTCATGTTACCACCAAGAATGATAAGATAAATGAGTAGAACCAAAAGGAAAATTGGAGTCTGTAGCTCCGGGATGTCTGATATCCCTTTAATGACAAAATAACTCAAAAGAGTCAGATTATTCTGGTCCATGTCTTCAGGAGTAAAGGGATCTGAAAAAAAAATATTAGAAGTGGTTGGTTATTTTAGTTAAAAATGCTAAACAATTATTTGTGTTTTTTTACTTTGTCCTTTGTTTGACCTAAATTTGCCAATATTGTCATTGCAACTAATATTAAAGACAAAGAACCAGATATTGTACAATTTGGTGCTCAATGTGAACCAAAACATGCTTTGCACAAAGTCTCTAATGATGGCCATATTCGTGATGATACAATCAAGTCACCTGGATATATCACAGTGGCGAGAGAAGGAAAAGATTATTATAGATGGTAGGTTACTAGTGAGGTGCCTCATGGATCAGAACTGAGTTTAGTTTAGGATTTTAATTAATGATATTATAATTAGATGCAATAGAGAATTTATAATTTTGCTAACCACTGGGAAATGTGTAACAGATTCCACAATATAAAAGAAGTATTGCAAATAAGTTTTTTTTTTGTAATAACTGGAATAATAACTGGAATATCAGTCAAGAATGTGGTATCTGCAATAATACTGTCAAATACATTATAAAGACTTACAACCCAAAAACTGTAGAAAACATAAACAACAGGAAAGCATTGTAAAAAATATAGTATAGACTATCATGAGAATTTATTAAAATATATATATATATATATATATATATATATATATATATATATATATATATGTCAAAATAATTTGCAGATTAGATGGGTCTACCGGTTCATATATGCCCTAAAATGTTTCTTTGGAAACATTTAAGTGACCCAACCACCATTTCTGTATCTTAACAGAGCTCATCCCACAACTTCTCAGTCTATACACAAACACGAGGGTAAGGAGACATGACTAGAATAGTATTGTGGTGGTTTCAATGCTGCCATTGACACTGTATAATACTCTACCACTGGCAATGTATAATCTAGAAAACAAAAGGCAAATTTAAGTGTCAACTGGTCTGGTCTTCAAAAAGACGGATTAGATTTACCAAAGGATGCTATGGTTTATCTTCACATGTCACACATTCGTGCTCTAGGAGAGTAAGTTGTAATCCAATATATCTCAACACAAGGACATACTGCTGTATAGCAATGTGATGCATTTTGTATGAGGGTGCTATATACAGATGTAAATCACATATATTAGTTGTCAAACTGCCATTGGTTTTCACGTTTGCGGGCCTCATGTAGCGAGGCGAGACGTTGAAGCACAAAAGTCTTCCGAGCTCGGAGCACTTAGCCAATGAGCACCAAAGGCACTCATCGGCTGCGAACCTCGAGTAGCGAGACGAGCAGTTGAAGCATTGAAACTCCGAGCACTTAGACGATGAGCGCCAAAGGCACTCATCGCCTGCGAGCCTTGCAAAGCGAGGCGAGCAGTTGAGGCATTGAAACAAGTGGGACTTAGGCAGAAATAAGCATTGAAGGCGCTCCTGCAAGCCTCACGAAGTGAGGTGAGCCATTGAGACATTGAAAAACGAGGGACTTAGCCTCCAAGTAGTTAGGAAATGAGGGATTGCCTTAGGCTGCAAGCGGGACCTAGAAAAACAAAATTGCGAGGCGCCGAGCTTAGAAAAAAAAATGAGGTAGGAAAAATACAGAGTTAACAGTCGTACTGAGCAAATCAAAAAAGACAAAAAACACAAAAAAGAAAAAAAGAAAAGAAAAACTCACACACTGCGTGGGGGGACAGCCAGGACGTCTGGGAGTCAGGTTGCATGCGATTTTAAGACAAATTTGCAGTTTTGGCACTCGAAAATCGGCTAAGCGAGAAAAAAAAATGGAGCCCGAAAAATATGAAAACGAGGCTACACGAGCCTGAACTGCACAAAACACCGCCAGCCGCGTACCACTTTTACCCAGGAACATACGAGGTACAAAATACACCATTAGAAAGGATTGAAAATGCTCGAGAGCCACGTAATAAATAGACAATCCCACCATTTTACAACACTAACTTGCAACTTATAACATTACCTTTCCAAAATGGCTCTTTACCCAAATAAACAAACGGTTTGCCCTCGCGCATGCAGCCTATTTACACTGCACACTTGCCACATTGCTGACACTTACACCTCAGGTCACCAACAGTCCAAATGTACATTGCATGCTGCAGGAAAATCAAAAGAGATTGTTAGCTCTTCAGGATATTGATAGCTGGATATATTAATTAGAAATAGATAAAGTATATTAATGTATGAAGTAATTAATTAATTATTAAAAAATATGTATATAAACATTTGAAAAAATAAAAATAGCATATTTACACTGCCGTTACTTTATGAATACATTAATGCTTCGCACTTCCTAATACATTTATTCATTCCTAATTAATTATAAACGTACATTAATTTATTAAGTATTAATTAGTGATGGAAAATAAAAATGTATACTTTACACTGCACTTATATATCTGGATTACTGCTCATTGGCTGCCAGTGATAGCACTCTCAAAGCAGTTACATATTCAAATCACTTTATTATGCTCTGAGACCTGAAAACATTTTCTAATTTACACTGCACTAAAAAAAATTGTCTTTGCGATGAGCGCCGAAGATGATAGTTGCAAAGCACGAAACTTGAAGGACACGAGGGGAAAGGCTCGCAATGAGTGCCGAAGGTGCTCAAAGGAGCAAAAGTACCGTAGGAGAGACGCTCGCAATGAGCGCCGAAGGCGCTTATTTAAAGCCACGCGATGATAATTCAAAGGAGGGCAACTAGAATGGTGCAGCGTCTAAAAGAGAGAACGTATAAGGAGACTCCATGACCTTATTGTGTTTATATTAGCCCAATGACTCTCAATCTTTGTGATCTAGGGAGTGCCTCGTTACAATGTGCGTGTGATATTATGTGTTATACATTTAATTTTCATTTAGTTTTGCTCTTATGCTGCATTTTTTCTACACCAATAATCTGTCAATAACTGTAGGTAATGTAAGTGTTATGTATAGAGTGTTAGACCCTCCTCATCCTGACAGATAAGGTCTCAGGGATTGGCACCGGTCCTAGGACCAGCTGTGGAGAACCACTGGCTAGAGGACAGAAGGAAGAGGTGAGATAAGATAGACACCCCCAAATATATCAAATTATGTAATATAGTAACATCAAGAAAAGGACGAGTGCAAAAGAACAAGAGGTCATGATCTGAAGCTGGATGATAGAAGATTTAGGGGTAATGTTAGAAAGTACAGCTTTACAAAAGGGAAGTAAAGAAGAGTAATAGCTTTCCAGTGGAATTGGTAAAGCAGAGCTAGCTAATGAATTCAAGCATGCCAGGGTTATTTAAAATGCTTTTATGTTCCTGTCTGTCCAAATGAGGGTGTACTAGGTATTTGTACAGTGACAGAATTATATTTGCTTCCCTTGCTTCTATACTGTTCTTAATACATGCTAATATTTTATTTGCCTTTGCAGCTGCTGCTTGGCATTGAGCACTGCTACCTAGGTGGTTGTCCACAAGTACTCCCAAATCCCTTTCAATATCGGATATCCCTAGATTTGTAACAGTAGTTGCAGTTCATCACCCTCAATTATATTTGTGGGTTTATAGCATATCCACTATTTAAAGCAACTCACAAAGATTCAATGTCGCTAGTTCCTCTATAAATATCTTCTCTTACTACAGATTTAAAACCAGGCTTAACATACAGACAGATCCCTCCTCCTCTTCTATCATTACACCTATCTTTCCTAAATAACGGATAACCATCCAAATTAACTGTCCTGTCACAAGAGTCATCACACCATGTTTCAGTAATGCCTATTAAGTCCCATTTTTCTTGTACTGCTAATAATTTTAGCTCGCCCATCTTCCCAGGCAAACTTCTTGCATTAGCAAGCATACACTTTATGTTGCTATGGCTCTGCTGTTGTGAAGTGTTTGTCACTGTATTTGTGTCACCTAGTAATACCTTCCTACTGTCTATTGTAACCCTCCCCCGTTCTCCTCCCCCATGGGTAGATAATTCATCACTTTCCTCTCTATCCTTTCTACCCCAATACTTCTATCTAGTCCCACCCCCTACATACTAGATTAAAAACCGAGCCATTCTACCATCCAATCCCCTAGCACAAAAGCTCCCTCATCATTAAGGTGCAATCCATCACTGCTAAAGAGATTGTACCCAAGTGATAAGTCAGCCGAGTGCTCTAAAAACACCCTCTGTCCTGCACCACATTTTTAGCCACGCATTAACCTCCTTCTGTATCCCTGGCCTAGCAAGAGGCACTGGTAGTATCTCTGAAAATACTACCTTGGAGGACCATGCTTTAAGCTTATTCCCTAGTTCTTTAAAATCATTCTTTAAGACATTCCATCTTCCACTTACTTTGTCATTGGTACTAATATGTACCATGTACAGCTGTTTCAAGCTTACTGGCTATCATCAGCACGGAGTGGGATCTCAGCTTGTTTTGTGGATCTTATGAGTAGGTAGTTCCCCACAACAATATTTTATATATATATATATATATATATATATATATATATATATATATATATATATATATATATATATAATTGGTCAAAACTTTCATGGGAAAGACATACTGCTCCATAGCACTGGCCAAATATGGTAATGCATGATTACGTTTAATTTTGTTGTTTTTGTGTCCACTATTCATTTAATCTGGGTTCCTATGCCTCTGGCAACAACTGATCAGGAGAAACAGCACTGAATGCTAGAAGAGGTATCTGACATATCAGTCTCTACAACACATAGTGGTAGCTGATGTGTCACAAGACTGTCATACATGTTGTACTTGTGATAAGCTATGTGATTGAAACAAGGCCGTGTATCATGACTAAACTTTCTGAGTAGCTTATTTAGTTGAATTCTCAACCATATCAGGGCATCCCGTAGATGTTCTGGCTCCACCTTTGTATTTGTAGGTATGTATTTTTATTTGTATATCTCCATCAATGTGTACAGAACTTTACAGAGACAAGCTACAAAACAATTACATGATTATAAGTGCATTTAACATCACATATATAGTTGTGGATCTTGCGATGTTGGTGACGTTTGCGATGTTGGTCACGCAGTTTTATCCCTTGCGGAGCCCGGCACACAGGTCTTTGAAAATACACCACACCGAATACACTCACTCTTACACCAACAACGCACGGCATGCAGGACTTTGAAAATAAAACCAACGGCAGTCACCGTGCATCACGCAAACATTCAGCACACACAGAGGAGAAAGACACAGGGAAGGGACGGGGGAGATGCTGGAATGAGACACATGGCATTCCCGACCACTAAACCTGCAGGTTAACAAACCCTGCAATGAGCGACCCGTACAGTAGGTGAGAGGAAAGGCTTGCAAAAAATGCCAAAGGTGCTCATTGCAAGCCACGTGATGAGTGCCAAAGGCACTCATTTCAGGGATCACGATGAGCACCGAGAGCGGGAGAGGCTTTCAATGAGTGCAGGCAAGAGGAAAGGCTCAAAATGAGCGCTGAAGGCGCTCATTGCAGGGCTCACGATGACACTGTGAATGGGAGAGGCTTGCAATAAAGTGCCAAAGGGGGTCATTGCAAGCCCCCTGATGAGCGCCAAAGGTGCTCAGCTTGGGGTTTGCAATGAACACTGAATGTGATCAGTGCAAACCAGGAAACTTGAAGTACATTGGGGGAGAGTCTCGCAATGAACACCGAAGGTGCTCAGAGGACCAAAAGCCTCAAATTGTGAGGCAAACAGAATTGCCAGCCTTACAATTTTAATCCAGTCATTTTTGACGGGCAAGTTCCTAGTTAATACTACTAGTGGACTACATGGTGCCTGCCCTAAACAGCTTAAAATCTACTTATATGTGGGAAAGTGCATATGGAAAGGATGAAGCTACTGAGTATCTCCAAACGCATTTACTAAAGCATCTACAGTATAATGGCATTTTTAAGATGAACATTGAAAGGGATTTTCTTTTTATATTGTGTGACAGAGTGAGAAGGAGCCCTAGAACTGTACAGTAAGAAGACATTATTGTGCAGAATTAATAAAACAAGCTGGGATACAGCAAGAGATGAGAAGAGAGATACCAGGAGGAGTTGAGGAATCTTAAAGCAGAAGAAAGGTTTATAGGCTATTATTGACTTTATTGAAACTTAGTTGAGGGAATTTAGTATGGGAAAAAAGGAAGTAATATAGAAGAGAGGGAGACAGTAAGAACATCTGCATTAAGATTATACTGTAGAGGATAGAGACGAGAGGCAGGAAGACCAAAAAATAAATTGTTGTAGTCTAGACAAGATTGGGTAAGACCCAGGGTGATTGTCCTGGCAATGAGAATAATAGTGACAAATAAAGAATGGCATGTACGCAGTGTGTGTTGTGTACTGGATGGATGTTTGTGCCATTGATCTTGAAATGGAAGGGATAATAGAGCCATGTTTAGGAGGAAATATTGGAACTTTGTTTTTGCCATGCTAAATTTAATACAACGGAGGGCCATCCAGGTTCCATCTACATTAATACATTCTATGATTTCAATGTTTGAAACTGAATGCTTTGAAATGCTGTACTTTTTCCAAATGATCTATGGCTCCAAAGACCTTCAAACAAGCATATGTTTTGTTGTAATCAGAACTATCATATATTATTAGCCATACCTCACTACCATTTTATTACTTTCTACTAGACAACTTTAATTGAAGATGTTGCGTTCTTCTCTTATTTAATAAGTGATATCTCAAAGAGTGTCTGGTAATAAGCTTTGATATAGAATACTGTGGACAGTTCTGCCATCTTCAGTTCCCTCTTTAAATATATATTTATTGTCACCCTTGAAAAGGCCAAAAACACGAATCCTTCCTGCAGGTTGTATATGTTCTGTATCACCGAACACAGGACGATTAACCAGAAGTTAAGTTGCCTTCTTTCAGACCATGTTGAAAAGTTTCAGGACAAGTTACCGGATTCCAGTAAAAGGTGCAGAAATTAATTTCTGACAAAAAAAATAATAAACACCATCCCTCTAAATGAAACACAACATGTATGTGAGTCCCAAACAGAGCATACATTTTTTTCAGTGCACATCTTTATACAGTTTTCTTTATACAGTTTTCCCACCAATCAACAGTGGACCACTTCCTTTGGCAAAAACAAGTTTCACACAGTGTGCCCTTTTTGATCTACCCCATTGGCTAGATCTGTCTACAAGATCCTGGTGCCAGCCTGTTTACTTTCCTATCTAGGTTTAAAGGGGTATACGGCCCCAGTTATAAGCTACCACAGAGTTGGGTCTGGCAGAGCAGGGGTTGATTAGGTAGTGTAAGCTTGGGGATGGGTCTAACCCATATGAGGAACCATAGAGCTGTTGTGTGCAGGCTTAGTTTATCAGGGAATGGTTCTCTGTTAATCGTGGAATCCAGCGGAGGTTAGCGGAGCTTGTTAGCAGGCTCGGGATGCCTTTTGAGTGAGGATAGAACAGTGGTAAGACTTTATGTGCTTAAAAGAATATACAGTTGGGTCTATTCCTCCCTTTTCGACCTCTCCTCAGATATCAATACATTTATTGAGTCGGAAGGGAATGGGCTAGAGGAGTTGAGGTGACTCTATATTTAATGGCCAAACTTGACTCCTATAATAGGTTTAGCAATCTCGGCTCCGCACTAGACAAGGATCAAAAGGGTATCACTTGCAAAGCATTGACACCCCTTAGCCTTTGCCCATTGAAACAAAGTGTTTCAAATGGTGCTTGACAGACTTGTTAATTATATTTGATGGCTCAATCAGGCTTGTGACTGGGTATTATAGCTTACTGGGTATTATAGTTGGCTACTTGAAGTGGCTGCTGATAGCACCCACAAACTATTTTTATTAACCCAATGTAATAGTTATATCCAAATATAAAAACTCTGCACATAAAATTACTGTACATAACATTTTAAGTGAGATCCCTCTCGCCTCAAATGACCTTGTGTGAAGTGATCTCAGGGGCCCAAAGCATATAACTAGGGCTTAGAGAAAGACATCATACAGTAACAAAAGTCAGTAAACCACATAGTCTTTTTTATCATGATTATAATAACTTTTGGGTCAGGTAGCCACATGACTGGTGTCCATGAAAATCCAGTTGCCAGTTCAGAAAAGTCCAGGAGTCCTGGGGGTCATGGCATTTATAAATGTGTATATTCTACTGAATCAAAGAATCATTAACATGTCTAGGTAGTGGTGGTTAGTCTATGACTATAGATGTTATTATGATTAATGTTACTGAATGCCTCTTATAATTTTTCTACGAAGCTTAAATTGTTCTTTTTTGTTACAAATATTATGATCAATGTTTTGCCATCATTCCAGTCCTCTCTTCACCTTTTTAGTGGATAGCATAAATCTCACTAATCCTATATGCTTTGTATGTGTTGCTTCTCTCTCACCTATGGATGTTCTAAATCTCATTTATTGTTTTCTTACTAACAAGGTATTTAAAACTGATATTCATCTCCATTAATTTCAACTTAATGTGAATGAGAAGTAGTTTAGGTAACCCAGTAACACAATGAAGGATAAAACTTAGCATATCTCTTTCTTACCATGTATTGATATTCCTCTTACAGAAAACCTTCAACATCTGAAGACTGGTCTCTGTTCTTGGAGAACGTACAGAAACTGAGCTCATTCCTATCTATGCTCCTCACCCAATGGCTCCGGAATAGTTTTTCTGCACACAGACATTTAAATCACATCCATCTGATCAAAGCAATACCTGTAAATAAACACCCTAATCTTGGATTTTACCAATGCATACACCATGATAATACAATCTACACTTCCACCGTTTCCCCAAAGGTCTACCAATAAAATCCTTACAACTGTAAACTGGGTGATACATCTGTTGTGCAACTTAGTTTTGCAATAGTTTGTTTAAATTTCTTCAACACTGACAAATGTGATCCCCATAATCCTTTCACAGTCCTTCAAATATTTTTCAAGTGACATCATCATAGTTGGCCACAGAACCGGAAACTCGGGAGTAAAAAGGCAAGCTTATATAATTATTATTATTATTATTATTCTTTATTTATAAAGTGTCAACAATTTCTGTAGCGCTGCTTTCAAAGTAGAAAAGAGTACAATGGGTACAGTTAGAAATTCCTAAGGTATGTAGAAATACAAGTACAGGTTAAGTGCAATACAAATATCAAACAAATGGGTCCTCATAAAGCTTTGAGCCGGCCTCCCCTACAAGGGTTAGGATGTTATATGGAGGTTGAAAGATGCAAGATGGCAGTGCATAAGGCTGATGAGAGTGGAGGTTGATGTGTGTTACACTGTAGATTGTGTGTGTGAGTGATAGTATGCTGTAAAGTGTGCAGTTGTGCATATTAAGGCTGAAAGTTATATACTTCTTTAGGTTTTGATGCAGGAAGATAGCAAGACTTTCTATAGAGTATGGGCAGCACAAGAAAAGTCATGAAGGTGGGATTGAGATGAGGTGACACAAGAGAAGGAAAGAAGGTCATTAGCAGAGCAAAGGGGGTATTTTGAAATGAGGGCAGTGATTTAAGGGATAGACTGTTGTTGAGGGCTTACTATGGTGTTGATTTTATTCTGGTGACTATGGGAAGCCAGTTGAGTGATTGAGAGAGAGCTTTTGAGCATTTAGTTTGGTAGAAGAGTCTAGCAGAGCAGTTTATTATGGATTGACGTTGAGACTGAGGTGTGATGGGAACACCAGCAAGGAGCGAATTGAAGTAGTCAAGGCGAGATATGATAAGAGAATCAAATAGAATTTGTCTTGTGAAATATAGTGATGTATTTTGGAGATATTTTAAGGTAAAATGGTGAGATTACATAATTGATTGTTTGTGAGCAATAAAAGAAAGGGAAGGGTCCAGTAAAAACCCAAGACCATGAGCTTGGGAGGTGGGAGCGATAATGGCAGCATCAAAAGTGGGAGATATTTTAGGAATGGAAGATGTAGTAGAGGTAGCAAGAGTAGGAGCTCAATCATTTACATTTTGAGGTTGAGTAGACAGGCGGACACCAAGGAGGAGATGCTTGAAATGTAGTTTTCAACGTGTTAAATGAGATAGATCTGGTACTGAGAGGTAGATTTGAGTGTCATCTGCACATACATGACAGTGAAATCCAAAGTTTTTTTTTAGAGTACAAAGGGAGGATTTATAGATGGAGTAGAGGAGAGGCTTAGAACTGAACCTGAACTGAGCCAACTTTCATGGGAGCGACGAAGAAGAGGTGACAAAGAAGCCCTAAATGTCCCGTTTTCTAAATAAGATGTGAATCATGAGAACTGTGTTACGGATGCCATGAGAGCTGAGATTTTGGATTAGACAACAGTTTAACTCTTTCAAAGGCAACAGAGAGATCCAGGAGAATAAGAACATAGAAATGACCCTTTTAATTGGCAGTGAGCAAGCCATTAGTCATGTGAGAGCTGACTCTGTGGAGTGTTGCGACTGGAAGCCATATTAGAAAGGGTCAAGAAAGGAGTTGGAATAAATAATTGAGTTAGTTGGTTGTAGAAGAGTTGCTCAAGCAGCTTTGAAGCCAATGGAAGTAGAGAGATCTTGATAACAAAGTACCTAACAGGCCTACACATAGATGCTTTACTCCTTGGCCCTTGAAAAAGTTTAGGGAACATTATTGCATTATTATTATTATTATTTTTATTATTATTTACAAATTAAATACAGATATGAAGTAAGTTTTGAAAGAGCTTGTATACATCACCTAGTTTAATTATTTCAAAAAATTCAACAAACTTTATTCATTATATCTTAAAATAGTTTTGATAAAAACATTTTTGTGCACGTTTAAATAAATCAAGAATGAAAAAATTAATGAATGAAAAATTAACACAAAAATAAATAATCAATGAAGAAATTTGTAGAAAAAAACGTTAAAAAGCTCATATAATATGTATATAGAAATAAATATAGAAGACTTCTAGTACATTAATCTAAATATATAAATATATAAATACACATATATAGAGTCCACTTGATAATATGAGAAACTAAAGTGCTGTATGCAGAAAATTACTCATAATTACCTTGAGTAAGATTATAATGTGTTTGTGTATTTACTTTAAAGTGCTTGTGAGGAAGGTGCTTAAAGTGAAAGTGCTTCTGTGTTATATGAGATATAGCTCTAAGAATCCTTTTATTACTTGACATGACAAGACCACTGGTGATGTGATATTTAAAACAGGTGCTTAATATGTAATATAAATATAAATAATATTGTGCTGTTGGTAAAGTATTGGTGATGGGTGCTTTAAGTACTCAAACAACAAATAGTGAATATTAAATATATATAATAATCTCTCTACAAAATGAATTGGTATGTATATATAATAGTGGAGTCTCTATATAATTAAATATATTATAATGTACTAGGAGTCTTTTATATTTATTTCTGTATACATATTATATGAGCTTTTTTAAAAAAAAACTACAAATATCCTTCATTGATTATTTATCTTTGTGTTCATTTTTTCATTCATTTTTTCTTTCTTGATTTATTTATACATGTACACAATTTTTTTTCCATCAAAACTATTTTCAGATACTGTATAATGAATAATGTTTGTTGGATTGTTTAAAATAATTGAATTAG
Source organism: Discoglossus pictus (assembly GCA_027410445.1). Lineage (NCBI taxonomy): Eukaryota > Metazoa > Chordata > Amphibia > Anura > Alytidae > Discoglossus > Discoglossus pictus. The sequence continues at coordinate 30,160,822 of CM050170.1, read as the reverse complement.
GTGATGTATACATGCTCTTTCAAAGCTTTCTAATTAAACAGGGTGTTAAGCTCCTAATACACACCAAACATATTTAATACATTCAGATATGAAGTAATAATAATAATAATAATAACAACAACATTCTATAAAATAATTAAATGTGTTGGTGCATTAATTGGTTTGCTCCGATTCATATTTGAAATTTGCGACTGGAACTTGTAACTGGAGTCTGGTTCCTCAATAATTTGATTACAGCTGTCACTAATTGTGACCCCTTCTTCATACCTTTTCATGTTTCTTTCTAACCCAGTGTTAAATTATCTTTCTCCCTGAGGTCCAACAAATAGATGTTCATGGATTAGCACTGGTCACTATACTTGCTGTTAATTATTAGAAAATAATTCTATAATTGTTATTAAAGTCAAGAAGTTTACTAAACCCAGAATATATATTTTGATATCTCGAATCACCCATATACCTTCATTATCTTGAATGGCACGAAGAGATGATGTGTACTTGTGCGCTTTCACATGATATATCAGTAGGGCTTTCAATGGCAAAATAAAGCAAAACAAAAATTAATCTACATATCATTTTATATATAATTGTATGTTTCTATGGTAGGGACAAATACAGTATACAGAATCTCAAGGAATACATTGTATAAACGTAACCATGAGGATTTATAAATTCAAGAATTTTAGGTACATAATGTTATATACATTTTATGGTTAAAAAATATAGGAAAATAAGAACATATTTAACATTTCTGCTTTTGCTTCAAACCCTTTTGAATCTTCTCCTAAATGCAGATTTCACATCTTAATTTTTTAAGCTGTAAATCATTGGATTTAGCAAGGGGACAGCAGCTGTGTTAAAGAGGGACAAAAACTTATTGGATTCCAAATTGACCATTGATGTTGGTCTAAAGTATTGGCAAATAAGAGTTACATAGAGAAAAATGACAATGGTGAGGTGTGAGGAACACGTATAGAAGGCTTTACGTCTCCCAGTGCTGGAACGTATTTTCAGTATGGCCCTTAGAATGAAAACATAAGGTATGATTGTGAGAATAGAAGGTCCACTACACCCAACAGAGACTCCTTCAATGAGTATATAAAGCTCCAATATAGTTGTATCACTGCAAGTAATTTGCATAAGAGGTACAAAGTCACAAAAGAAGTGGTTGATGATATTAGATTTATAACAAGTAAAACCTGAAAATAGAACAATATAAGGAGTCATTTCAATAAAGCCCAACATATAGCAGCAAGTGGCCAACTGAGCACAGACTCGATGATTCATAACTACGTGATAACGCAGTGGGTTACAGATGGCCACATATCGATCATAGCTCATGACTGTCAGTATTAGTAGTTCATCCGCTGTAAATGATGAGAAGATAAAAAACTGTGTCATACAACCAAGAAAAGAAATAGATGTATCTCCTGATATAAAGCCAGAGAGGATTTTGTGTAGAGTGATAGTGATGGAGGACATGTCCAAGAATGATAGATTGCCCAAGAAGAAGTACATTGGAGTGTGCAATTGAGTATCCAGGAAGACAAGTAGAATAATAGTCATGTTACCTCCAATGGTGAGGAGATACACCAACAGCACCAAAAGAAAGACCAGGACCCTAAGACTGGGAACATCTGAAATCCCTGTTAAAATGAAATAAGTCACCAAAGTTTGATTGGCTTTCTCCATTTCTTCAGCTATAGATAAACTTTGAAAGCAACACAGTAGAAAAGTTATATTGTTTTATTACATTCAAGTATGTAATTGTTGAATATATAAATGGCCATTGTGCAGACACCATGAAAATACTTTGATGAACTTGCACCCACCCTTATTAAATGTGTTTTTTCATTATCAGTCAAGTTAATTGTATAGAATCTAAAATTCATAGGAACAGTTATTAAAAATATTTTCATGATGAGGTGCAGATGTTTTAAAAAAACAACATTTCTTTCACTCAAGTTACTTTAAGAAGGCTCCTGAAGAAGCATTTTGAATTTCAGAAGTACTATTTTTTTAAACAATAAAAGCCCACAAGGTCTCCTTAGCAGTAAATGATTTGCAAAGAAAAAAATGCATTTTTCAAAAGTACAGGGGTAACATTTCTAGAAAATTATACAATAATGAGGCATAAGTGCATTGGATGATTGACAGTGTTAAGATTGTGATTTCACAGAAACAAAAAGCCATTAACCAAATTGCCAGTTGACCCCCAACCCAGATTTTCCCTATCAAGCTGCAAACATGAATATTGTTCTGTTTATAGTGGAAGAGTCGATTGTGGGCAGTCTACTCCACTAGACTGGCATAGGAAGTTACATAAATGTTGTGGCTAACCTCCAACAATGCCTCAAAAGGGGAATCAGATACTACACGTAACCCTTCTCAATCTCTACGATTTCCCACAACAATTGTTTAATTGGCTAAAAAGACAAGTTGTTGACTTTCTTTCCAGGGTAATCTAGCCTGTCTAGACTGTCAATGCAATGCTCAAACCTTCCAGTGACTCCAGTTGCAGAGTCCATGACAGCCATGCAAAATGATGATCAAGTATTCTAGTTTCAAAAAATTCTCTCAACTCCAAAACATGCCATGAATGCACCAAAGTCACAACGACTCAACACACGTCATATGCAATCTTCTCAACATAATCAACTCCATTGGATTATATCTGTCACCATTGCCTTCTCAAATGTCTAATCCTGTTTTAGATATCTCTACATGGGCTTGTCCTTTCATGTCTTTCCTCGCTCATCTTCTAATATGTTGCTATAAGATCCCTCTCAACACTCATATTTTATTCTGTGCTCCGTCCAACTTCTGAATTTTCTCCTCCTTGGTCCTATTCCTTAGAATAAACTCCTTCTTCACGTTAAACAGTCCCCAAATCAAACATATTTCACACATCCTGATGCAACTTAGATCTTTACTACTTCTACTAATCTTATAGGTTTACTTTTTGCTCCCATGGCCCACATTTTGCTCGGGGTCCTTCAGCCCCAAATAAAAACCTCACTTATTGCTCTGTCAAAAACAATTGTCCAAAACAATGATATTATAAAACTATGGAAAAGTCTTGGTAAAGGTAATGTATACCAAAGTAAATAAAATAAATAATAGCACAAAAAGGAATTGCTTGTGAGACTTGCAGTGTATTAAAAGGTGGAAAGTGAACCAATAAAATGTGTAAATCTTCAGAAATAAAATAGCATCAGAATATCTTATGAACGTGTCCTAGTTTTGTATTTGTTGTTTTCTTATGTGAAGGTTACAGGTCTGGTTAGGCGGCCGACACTGAATCACGCTATATATGTATATGGAAAGTAGATGATTGTCCAGACCACGTACCTGCTGCCAGTTACATTCATCCTGTACTTCTCTAACTAGATCCAGAGCCAGTTTTATTAATCTCAATGTAAGTCTGGGAAAAAGTCTGTGAGGATACTGAAAACCCAAAGGTGTTAATTATTTCAAGTAAGTCAGGTCCTTAGAGGCAAGTAATCCCCTAGTACACATAGGAACATGTTCCTCAGGAAATGTAGTTCTCATAAGGTCAATAAATAAACCTTAGAGATCGGGGGATCAGAATATTTCCCTATGTAAAATAATATTTAAGCTGAAGATCCCTGTGGTCAGTGGTAGACTGAATATTTTATACAATAAATATCATATTGTCATATCAATGAAAATTCCTTAAAGCTGCACACTAAAGTTCATTAAAGTTTATGTTTATACCTACATGTTTCACCCATATCAGAAAGCCGGATCCCAACACCCAATTCCACAATCTTGAAGGTTTCTCCAAGTCAGACAATATGCAAAGAGAACATTGGACTATCTCTAAAAAAAGTAAAAATGTCAGATAACTCTTAGTAATATCCAACCTTACTATCAGCCCTAATAAATCCCCCCAACGTGTAAAACCATAGCCCGTAACGTAGCCCGCTAGACTTATGGCTATTAAATTGGCCTCTTACCGCGGGTTATAGGTGGAAGAACCCTACGGCCTGTCGAAATCTGAACTACATTGCCGCAAGGCCTTTGATCTGTCAAGCCCGTAAATGTTACGTTCGCAAATCGCTATTAGATCCACTGACATTCAAACCAGTAACCGCAAATGGAGCCAAAAAGCCTAAGGGTACTAGCGAGGACCCGCAAGGGGGTAAAGTCCTATCCATAGTACTGTAAATGCAAATATCAACACACTACTGTATTTTAAATTAAAGGGAAAGTGATGTTAGGTATTAAAATTAATAGCACAACATTCTCAAGCTTGCAAATCTGCAAAATAAAATACTTTTTTTAATGTTTAATTTCCCTGTTATATCGATCCCGGCAATCAGTGTGTTAATACATATAATGGAACTTGAATGGACTAGAATATCATATGTACGGATTTATTAATATTGCATTATTTCTGGAATGCGGGTCTGACCATAACTCGTAATTCAAACCTGTAAGGGTTTGAAGTCTAACCTCCATTTTTCAGTGACGTGATGATGACGATCTCTTTCACCAATGGCTCTGTCTAAACCCGCATTTACGGGTTTGACTAGCTGATCATGTTCACGGGCGCACATGCAACATGAGCAAGAATGGTTTACGGGTTGGTCGCGGCATGGTTGAATGTAATAGCTCTGTAACTACGCAAAATTTCAAGCCTGCAGACTTTGCGGGTGTTCCATAGCCATTGCGGGCTTGGAATTTAATATGGCTGCAGGTATTATATGCCTCATAAGATATTATAGGAATGGAAAGATACATGAAGAGGTGTTCAGTACTTTCCCATTAGTAGATCTGATCTGATGCTGTTTTGACAAAATCCAGGTTGAAGGAAAACCAGGAAAGGCCGAAGTAGCACCGGTGAAGATCGGTTTTACTCTACTGGAATCAAGACCAACAAGGGAATCGCAAGTCACTATCCTGGGATAATCTGATACAGGAAACAGGATACCAGTGATTTAATGGCCTTCCTTTACTATAATATCTGTTGGTTTGCAACTAGGCTGAGTAGCACAGTATTGATTTGTGATGTCACAACTGGAAAAACATTATTGAGGAACAAGGGACGTTATAGATACATAACATTACCAATCTATGAGATTATTTCTATCTCTTAAAATAAAAAAAATACCTCTGAATTATGTCCAGGCGCTTAATACCAATAGAGTACAAACAATGAAAAAAATGGACCCTTTATTTGTACAAATGTAAAATCAAAAACACCTTCTGGCTTTTTAATCACTTTCCTTCCAGTACTACTACACTTTAACAGCCTTATTAAATTGCGATTCGGCCAAATGAATAGGGCTCTATATAAGCACACAGCATAGCAGAAGTTTTTAGTTAGTGAAGACCTTGCTTTTGGATAGAAGATCACTAACTAAAAACTTCTGTAAAAAATATGCTCTGTGCTTATATAGAGCCCTATTCAATTGGCTGAATTGCAATGTAATAAGGATGCAAATGTTTTGTACAAAGAAGAGAGGTGATCACAGGGTTAATTGTTGCCAGTCCAAATAAAAATAGAAATAGAAACGTGTGTCCCTCGAAGGGAGCCTCCCAATATTTTATGGTTTTATTTGCCATTTTGTGCAATATTGAAACTATGAAAATCCATGTATTGGATGTCAATTGTAAATCCCAATAAAGTTATTATAGTACTCAACATTGGTGCTATGTGATATCAGTAAATGGTGCACCCATGCTGGCCACTTGACCCGTAAAGCAGAAAAAGTGAACACGAACATTAAATTGATCCAACTATCCTGACACAACCCGCATTCACCAGGAGCTATCGGTGCGAGTCATACCTACCTCATGTAATGAGGGTTGTACACATGCGTGCAAAATCACATCATGTCTAGTTCTTGTTCACTCCACCTATTGGTACCATACTGATCTGCACTAGGAAGTGATGCACTCTCTCCCATACCCTTCCTGGTTTCATGATCTAAGACAATTTGTGAACAGTGTCCAATGAGAAAGCAGAGTCTCCACGTGTTAGATCTGTAATCCTCGATCTGTGATACACCTGGAATTTACAGCCATAACAACACAAATAATCCCTTGAGTCATCCTATAAGCAGTCCTACAATAGGAGTCCCAGTATATACCCACCTTAGCGTTTCAGTACATGCACTGAGACTTACCACACAAGGTGGAGTTTGTAACATTTGAACAAGGCAGCTTGGAAATATACTTACACGCCTTACTTGCCCTGCTCTGTACAACTTGTGCTTTGATACTGAAGTATTACTATCATGGCAGCACCCGTGCACTGGCAAAATGTGCCTATTGTGAATGGGATCAGGATGGCTTGGAGAGAAATTGATATTATTGTATTTTTGTATATTGGTGGATTCCTATAAATATATGGAGAAGAAACAGCACTTTAAATTAATGGTAATATACAAGTCACATTGAATGGATAAATAGACACCAATCCGACGCTGAAGAAATATTGGAATAAAAAATAACTTTTACTGTATGATACATATGATTATAAAGATATATCATGCTGTAAATCCTTAATGATATATATCACAAAAAATAATAATAATGCACCTTGGAGAAAAATAAATTATAAACAGACCATGTCCCTATACTGTGTAGCAGAGTTTGGACTAGGACCCACTACTTGCCCTCTGGCTAATACAAAATGGTAACTGACTATACTGTCCTATATGTTATAAACATACCCATAATACCATCCAAATCTATGTAGTTATATCGGTCCATAGACCTATTATATCAAAAATGATCCATGGGAATACCCCCTTATATTAGATACTCAATATATTGGTGGTATGATAGGCAAATCTCATAAGGTGCATGTGCAAGCAGGTTGGCTCAATCGATTCTACCATTGAGAAAGGCCAAGAATTGTCTGAAACGCGTCTGGTACTGGATTTAATTGTATTATTATATATATATATATTTTTTTTTTTTGCATTTTTGAACCTTAAATGTAATGGACTTTATAGAACATTCTTTTATAAATGTACTATTTAGCTACCATTTGTGCAGTAGGGTGCTGGCCATTTATATTCACTTTGTACAATATTAGGAAGAACGACAGCATCAACAGTTACTGTATGTGTTGGTGTTGACCTTGTGACTCACTGAAGTTGGAGCTTTTTCTGTGGGGCTTGTCAGCCCCGGCAACATATAACTCAGTTTGGAGAGTGATGCCCGGGTCTGTGCGTGAGCATTGAAGCACCGAGATACTTTTGTTCTCTACTTGCAAGTATATCCCTTTGTGTCTGCAATATTGGAATCTGAACCTTATTGGACATTCAACTATTGGGACATTTAATACCATCCACGGAACTATATCAGGAGTGGGATACAGACGGCAGGACATCACCTGTGATATTCCACATCAACGCTGATTCATATTGAACTAAATGTGAGTGTCATGGTTGTTGTTTTAACCTTTGTTTACATATTTCATGATTAGCTCTGCTTTGCGCTCCCCCGCCCACCCTTTGTCTTACAGGTTGGCTCAATATTTGCATAACTAATGCACACTTAAAACATATGCATATAATCAAAATTATACAGCAGACCATGTAACTCTATCATTATTGTTTAAAAAAAAAATCCTAGTCCATTATTAATGTGATAGATCTTCTTATTAATGTGACAGAAGCTCTAGATGCTTCTACATATCACAAAACCCTAAAAAAAAAAAAATCAGTCCATCTCCTTTTCTAAAGGGTTGGGATTAGGCAAAACATTGAGGATATTCTTGTCACAATACGGGATCAGCAGGACGGCATGCCCTGAAACTCCCACCGGTTAGGTCCTCATATCGAGTCGGTATGACTATCCTCAGTCACCACAGTCACCACAATCCCTTTATAAGCAAATATAGATAATTATAAATAATTTAACCACTAATTGAACTATCTGCACAAAATACCCTGAAAGTGACCTCAAGGATTAGGATCTAACACTTCTGTCTTTCAACATGTAAAATAACCACTGCAGACTGGTATTTAAATGATACTATTTTTAAAAAATACACTTGAAAACGGGTAAAATGTTTTTGAATATAAAAAAAAAAAATACAGATTATTACTGTTTTTATCTAATTATAGTTTGGCATCTTTTTTTTGGTTTTTGCCTATAAACTTCCTGAGGTGGAGGAGGTGACAGAGGATGCTTCAATATACACAAAGGAAATGTGGCAGCTAACACTGCCAATGCTTTCACCAGAACTAACGCAAAGATCATTGTCAGCTATCATGCTTTTGCAAGGATCACAGCTGGACATGAACCAAGAATGTGTTTACAGTGATATAACTTGCAGAATAAGCCTCTAGAACCTGGGTATGTTCTGTTCCCCTTAGCACAATCTGGAGGACAACTATGCACTGGTACAAACTCCACACACTTGCTGTTTCCTTCTAGAGCTAATATTTAAGGCAGCTGGAGCCAGACCTTGGTGCTCAGTTGTTTTGCTCTGTTCTACAACTCTGCTTTCATGTGTATTCTGGATTCCCCTTTTCTGTTTCTGACATTGGCTTTAGCTCTCCATTTATCCTAAAGAATAATTACATAAAAAATAGAGCTTGTATTTATTTATTTATCTATTGTAAAATGTAATAAAAAAAATTGTTCCCATTATGAAATTTAGGTGTTCAAAATACCATACAAAAAAAAAAAAAACAACATTAGACTAGTTGGAGCCATTAGAGTCGAGAGGACACATTGGGAAAAAAGTGTCACGACTAACAAAATTTGCAACTGTGCAAGCTATGGACATAAACACATTTTTTAGAGAGAAACAGAACTTTTGAAGGCTGTTTAAGAATATAGGTATCCATTTTGTGTTTTACATCACTGCTTTTTATCTATAGAGTGGAGATGAGGGAACAGGAATGGGTCAAGAAGCTCAACTAGATACAGTGCCTCGCAAAAGTATTCACCCCCTTGACTTTTTACCTATTTTGTTACATTACAGCCTTAAGTTCAATGTTTTGTTAATCTGAATTTTATGTGATGGATCAGAACACAATAGTCTAAGTTGGTGAAATGAAATGAGACAAATATATATGTTACTGTGAATGTCCGAAATCGGTGAATGTCGACACACACCAAAATACGTTGGTGAAAGATCGAATATTTCATTAAATTCTTGTACATTCGGACCCTCACCGGTGTATGTCAATCACAGCTGTGCGCTGGTGGATGTCCAAAAGACAGGAGCCGACTGGCTCTCTCCGGCCAAGTCCTTTGTTCTGCTGAGAGAGAGCAACGTAATTGATACTAAATGGATACTGCAGTAAATCGTGATACTTTTCTTGAAAAGTTAAATGCATTAATTGCGGCTAAGAAGACAATTGTTCTTATTTTTCTGAAGAAAAGTACTCTAAAATACTTTTGAAGTGGTTTCTGCTAAAACAAAGTGCAACACACCTTTGGATTACAGACGATTAAGACGTTTTGACGTTTTAAAAATTAATGATGAAGAGAAGTTAATTGTACCATTAAAACCAGGGCAAACTAATTTACAGTATTATGTTACCAATGAAGAATTGTTCAGTATACTAAATGAAACTCACAGCAGAATAGGCCACAGAGGAAGAACACGTTTGCTTAAAGAGTTGCAAGTTAAATACAAAAATATTACATATGAAGTTGTAATGTTGTATTTAAATTTATGCAAACAGTGTCAAATGAAACACAGTGTACCTAAGAAAGGTATAGTTGTGAAACCAATGGTCAGCTCTGAGTTAAACTCAAGATGTCAAGTGTATCTGATAGATCTGCAGTCCAACAGAGATGGCGAATATCAGTTCATAATGGTGTATCAAGATCATTTAACTAAGTTTGTCCAGCTACGACCTTTGAAAAGAAAAAGAGCCGAAGAAGTACCGTATCGCGTTCTTTCAATATTTTTAACATTTGGTGCACCAGCAATATTTCAATCAGATAATGGTAGAGAATTCAGTAATCAAGTCATATCCGAAATATGCGCTATGTGGAAAGATGTTAAGATAGTTCATGGAAAGCCTCGTCACAGTCAAACACAAGGCTCAGTTGAAAGGGCCAATCAGGATATACAGAATATGCTAACTGCATGGATGAACGATAACGATACTAATAAATGGTCAGATGGTTTACCCTTTGTTCAATTTGCCAAGAACACAACATACCACGAAGGAATACGCCAAAGTCCTTATGAAGCCATGTTTGGCGTTAAAGCCAAAAGAGGCATAGCATCGTCTTTTTTGCCTAGCGAACAAATCGCAAATATTGAAACCGAAGAACAACTCGAAGAAATTGCCAATACTTTTCAAACCAAAGAAACTGTTAATATTTCTGAAAAAAACATCGAAGAGGACCTGCAATCTCCAACGTCTTCACATCAAGTTCTGACCGAAAAACACGAGTTAATTTCTACAAAAAGAGCGGCCGCGAAAGAGAATCTTCTACTGCAAGCAACAAAAATTTTACAAACCTCCCAAAAACAATTTCCTCCTGTTCCACAAATAAATGCAGTTGTAAAAGGAAGGGACTCTTGTGCAATTCAAAGTGTCATAATAGTTTCAGTTGTTGCAATAAATAAGATTTGAATCACACATAAATCTCTCATAATAGTTTCAGTTGTTGCAATAAATAAGATTTGAATCACACATAAATTTCTCATAATAGTTTCAGTTGTTGCAATAAATAAGATTTGAATCACACATAAATCTCTCATAATAGTTTCAGTTGTTGCAATAAATAAGATTTGAATCACACATAAATCTCTCATAATAGTTTCAGTTGTTGCAATAAATAAGATTTGAATCACACATAAGTTTCCGACATGTTCAACATTCACCATTAGTGCATGGTGAATGTCGACATTCACCGGTGTAAGTCAGAAATAAGGGTATTTAGCAACTATTTCGGACTTACACCAAACGGCTAGGTGAATGTCGACATTCTCCAATTTGGGACTTTCACAGTAACATATATATATATATATATATATATATATATATATATAAACCACAAAATAATTTAGCTTGCAGAGGCCAAAAGAGTTATAGTAGCCCACCATCGTACAGATTACAGTAAATAAATAGTACATCTGTGTTCACATTTGAATCTAAAAATAAGTTGATTTAGTTGTGCTATTTATTTACTGTATTTATGTTTTCAGTGAAAGCATATTTTTGCTTCCCTATTAACCCAATTACTACCTTGGGAGTCCATACAGAGTTTTATAGTATAACAATCAACCCCCTTACTACCAAAGTAATGGGGATTGGGGGTCATTAAAGAACAGGAGAATCAGGTGGGAGCAGGGAAAAGTTAAGAATTAAACTGAAGAAAAGAGGCTAAGTCGTAAGATAAGCAGATATGAAATAAACAATACCCCCTGAGAATATGCAGTGGAGGTAAAAATAGATTTAAGGGACTGGATACAGTAATAGTAAATGGGGTTGAAAAAATATTTTTAGTCCATCAAGATCAACCATTTAGATCTCCTCTGATCTTTTGGAATATGTAGACAGAATGACTGAAGAACATTGGACAGACATTTGCGACATTATCTAGGAAACAAGAACACAGAATATCCCCAAAAGTAAGAAAACTAAGAGAGAAACGTGGTTGTTTGAGAAATAATTGGAAGCAGCCCAGGAAATACGGAAAGAAGGTAGTGGTGATAGGAAAAGATTTGTCCAACTGAATGCAGAATTCCAGAGGATAGCAAGAAGAGACAAGGAGACTTTCTACTTTAGATTGTAAGTCTGCGACTTTCTATCCTAAGTACTTTGGGAATTCCCCCTGGATATTGGATTCCTAGCTCAAAGACAGGGGCCTCCTTCCTTTGCTAAATGTTAATCTGTATTTATCAATGTCTGAACCTAATTTATGTACAGTGCTATGGAATATGTCGGCAAATTATAAGTAAACTATAATAATAATAATAATAATAATAGTGAGTGATGTAAAGAGAAAGAAGAAGATAAAATAACCTTTCATGCCAAAGTGGGTGCAATAAAAGACAAAAATGGCAGGGACTTAGCAGAAGCGGATCAGATAAAGAAGACGTGACAGGAATACACTGAGGCTACAGGAGTTGATGCATCCCAGTTTAACTTTTCAAACTCCCACAAGATGATGCTGTGAAAATGTTGCTTGCCTTATGCCAGCAAATTTAAAAATTTTAGCAGTGGCCGATACAATTTAAAAGGTCAGTCTACATTTCAATCCCCCCAAAAATCCAGTACCAAGGAGTGCTCCAATTATCAAACAATTGCATTCATTTTGCATGCCACCAAGGTAATGCTTAAGATCCTACAAGCTCAACTCCAACAATATATGGACTGGGAACTACTGGATGTACAAGCCGGGTTCTGCAGAGGAAGAGGCACAAGAGATCAAAGCATATGTATGTGGACCAAGAGCCTACGGCCAGAACCAAATATGGGACAACAGAATAGTTTAAGTTCAGGAAAGAGGTTTGGCAAGCTTGTACTTTTCCACCTTATTTATTCAACCTATACGCGCAGTACATCATGTGTAAATCAAGGCTAGATGGATCCAAAGCCAGAATCAATATTGCTGGAAAAAATATGGACAACCTCAGTACATGGATGATACTACTCTGATGGCGGAAAGTGAGGAGGAACTAAGGACCTATTGATGAGGGTGAAAGAAGAAAGTGCAAAAGCTGGCCTGGCAAATATATTGAGGAAAAGTGGAGGCAGTGACAGATTTTATTTTCCTGGCCTACAAGGTCTCATTTGCTTATGTGGAGAAAGCTATGGCAAGTCTAGACAAGCTAGTAAAAAGTAAGAATATTACAATATCAACAAAGGTCCACATAGTTTGAACTATGTTATTCCCAGTAGTTACATACAGATGTCAGAGCTGAATCATAAAGTAGTTTTTGGTCCATGGAATTGATAACAAATATAAAATGTGGGTCCTTCTCCAGTTCCTATGTCCCTGCTCTTACCATCCTCTCTTTCTACTTCTCATTCACCACATGTATCTACTTTTTCTCTTCTTAACCTATCACGTTCTCTCCATTTTTCCCACATTTCCACACATTTCTCCTTCCCTCCCCCTCCCCCTTTCCCTCTCCTTTCTCCCACCCCCCTCCATTCAGGAGTCTGGTTTGTTACTCACAGAACCACAAGCTCCCCAGATATTTCCTCCTTGCAGATCTCAGGCAGTATAATATCTGCTCTACTCACATGACAGGAGTGGGTCCATGATGGCAATGGCTGGGCTCCTCTAGTGGCTGCAGATAGAAGCTTCCTTGCTCCACATTAACAGGATCGGTTATACCTGAGACCCATCAAATAAGGAAACAAGGAATAAGTGTCTGTGTAATCTCCCAAGATCTGTATCTAAACTCTGAGTATTATTTCCCCCAGACCCAATAAGATTACAGTAGTGGCTAAGCTGCTGGAGAGGAAAGACGTGTCCTGCAAGAGCTCCAGCTAAGGCCTGGGTCAATCTGGGACAATCGACCCCTATAGATGCCCTGAGTGACCAACAAACAATATCACTAAACTCAGAAGACCTAGGGGAACAAATTGATCCCAAAATTACCTTAAAAAAACAATAAAATCGAGAGCTAGTAGCTGTGGAGCCAGAGCCTGACAGCCAGCCCAGCAGACCCTGTGGTGAGAGGCAAAAAACCTGTGTAATAGACCTGCAGGTGCACCCAAGGGTGGCTGGTGTGGCTGGGGGAGCCACAAGGCATCAGAGGGGCTGTGTGAGAGGAAAGGAGAGGTGCAGGAGGGGCCTGGGAGCTCCAGTTGCCATCTTAGGGTGAGGTCAGGAGAGACGGCGGCCATCTTGGATTTCTGGAAGACAGGCTTCAGGACTGAGACAGAGGCCTGCAAACAGTGAGTACCCTGAAGATTGTACTAGCTCCACAGGGGCTCTTGTGGTAGACACTGCACATTTAAGGAGGCCCAGTACTGCCTAAACATAAGCTGCTCAAGCCTGTAACAGGTAGCACACCTGTGTGGAGGCTATTACACAGCTTCTCCCCCTAAAATCTGAAAATAAGGAAGCCCTGTGGGAGCTAAAGTTTGAAGGAACTAGACTTTGTTGAGCCCTAAAGGGGAAAGAGTCACTCTGCATAAGATCTATTGACTGAGCTACTAAGGTCTGACAAAAAAGATCTCCCTGAGCTTGAACCCACAGCTGATGGTACTTGAAAGGTACCATTAAAAATTTCTTATTGTGACATTACATCTGCAACAGGGAGGGCAATATAGCCTTCTCATCTGGCAACAGGCACCCCTGCTTGCACCCTACTGCTTTGCCCCTTCTGGATTAGGAAGGGGGAGAAGAGGCATTTAGACCCAGCATAAGGGTACCAGGGAAAGTGTACCTTACCTACCCTAATTTCCTTAATTGGACTGTGCAGGAGACAACTTGTGATTTTGGGATCCCCCTGTATATCAGGAACTCCAGTCTCTATATTATAACTAAGACAGAGTCTACACGCACTGCTGAATACTATCTTTACATTTATTCAAAAGAATACGCAGGATTCCTGACTACATAGGTGCTTGTGAAAATGTTGTGTAAGTGCTTTCTGTCTATATAGCAGATACATGGGCTGTGTTGAACTGTTTGCATATCTACATCTGCACTGCCACTTGGTGGCAATTTGGAGTATTGCAGCAAGACTTTGGCTATATGTGAATAACAAGCTACTGAATGCAGCATTCTCATTGAGTATAGAGGAATACTGGACTGTGAAGTGCCCTTTAACACAAGGGAACAAGGGCAGATAGAGATGCCCTAAGAGTCAAACCCAAAGGGGGTCCACATGCTTGGAAATAAAGATGCCCAATACAACAAAGTAAAGACACCAACAATAAAAATAAAAAAGTTAAAAAGCACACAGAAGTAATACCACAAGGTCTACACATACACAACCTTTTCAGCTATCAAGACTAAGCTTACTGAGAATAGCCCATCATGGGCAAGCCAACTAAACCACGAAAGAACCTGGGAGTAAAAAGCATCCCCGAGCATTTTAAAGGAGAGGCGGAACATCCCTCACCTATAGACTCACTATCGTGTGCATCAGACATCTCAGACGCCGAAGGGGGGCAGATGGACATGCGGAGGGGAGGAACGCCCCAAGGAGCTATAAGTGCCTCTAAAAAGGATTAGACTCTGGCCAATGCAGTTTAAAATGGCATCGTGGAACAAAATTGAAATGCAGGACTGAGACAACAAGGGGTGGACCCCCTGGGTCTGCGACTGAACATCTTCTAAAGACTGAGAAGACCTCATAAGACCAAATACCTTGGACAATTTTTTGCTAGTAGATGATAAGAAAAAAAAAAAAATTCACCTGTTTGTAACGGATAGGTTTGCAAGTAGTTAATAGGAAGTTTTTACCTGTTTGTAACGCTCTTAAAAATTTATTACCCACTCTTTATCTAGGGATAGTTCCGGGACAGCCCGAGACCCTAGGCACGAACGTGCAAATTGGAGTTTAATAAAAAAAAAAAAAGAAGTTAGGGGAACGGTAAACAACTTGGTTGTTAAAAATAGTTATTGATTTACCGGAAAAGTATACTGTTATTAATTGCTCTCTCTATCTTAAAGTATCCTCCATAGGCAAACGACTCCATATCTCCTCCTCTGATCGCAGAACGAGACGAAAGGTAGGAGGCCAGATACATCACACACAATTCCATAACTATAAATGGGTACGCTAGATTATACATTTCTGACGCACAACGTCAAGGGATTCAATGGCTCTAATAAGAGACGCAAAGCCTTTATAACATACAAACAACACAAACCAGCGGTACTCTACTTACAAGAGACGCACTTCAGAAAAGATAAGCCCCCCTCTTATCTGGATAAGCAATATCCAACATACTACACAGCCTCCCAAGCCAGGAGAAAAGCAGGAGCAGCCATTCTACTTCACAGACATTTCCCATTTACACTAGAGCAGAAAAAAATAGACCCAAACGGGAATTATGTAATCTTAGTGGGTAAGAATAGACGGAGGCAAAATCATATTAGGGGGAGATCTCAATCTTATTTTGAACCCAGCAGTAGATAGGTCGAGGGCACAAACGGACAATCGGTTTGCAAAGAAGCTTAGACAAATTAGACACCTCCTAGCTGCCCTAAACATGGTAGACGCATGGAGAGAACAACATCAGTGGGAAAGACAATACACCTTCTTTTCTTACCCTCATGGGACATACTCCCGCTTAGACCATCTGCTGATAGATGCAGAGCTGCTTACAAAAACAAAACGGTCAGACATTATACATTGCCCATGGTCGGACCATGCTATGGTAAAAATGGAAGTAGACTTTCAATTAGATAATAGGCCCCCATATACGTGGAGGATCAACTACATGCATTTAGCCATTCCCCAAATTCAGGAGCAGATAGCACAAGAGTTAGACCTGTACTTTGCAGCTAATAAATCAAGGGACTCGGGTATAGGGTGGGTTTGGTTTGCCCATAAGGCGTTCATTAGAGGTACATGCCTTAGAATAGCAGCCAAAAGGAAAAAACAACATAGGGAATTAGAACAACAGCTATGCAGGGACCTGCAAAGATTGGAATCCATAAACCAAAGTAATCCCACATCCCAAATTAGGGACCAAATAGAGGAAGTGAGAAGGAAGCTAGACATGCTATTATCTGAGCGAACTGAAAAAGCATTAAGAATTACACAACATAGATACTACACCCGGGTTAACAAACCGGACACCTGGCTGGCCAGTTTGCTGAAAGCCAAACAAGCACAATCAAAAATATTCCAGATTAGAACCCCAGAAGGGACAATCACTGCCAACCCCAAGAGAATCCAAGAGACCTTTGAGGGATTCTATAGTAACCTTTACAAGGCATCCCCTAATGTTAACAAACACGAAATTCAAGCTTTTCTACAAGCATTGGACCTCCCCACTCTTACGGAAGATAACTTGAATTCACTGAACGCCAAGATCAAGGTAGATGAGGTGAGACGAGCCATACAAGACACTAAAAAAGGGAAGGCCCCGGGCCCAGACGGGTTCTCAAACCATTACTATAAAACATTCATTGATAGGCTGGCCCCACACCTAGCAGAATTATTTAATGAAATATTAGAGGGAAGAAAAATGCCACAGGAATTGAACTCAGCAGAGATAGTATTATTCCCCAAAGAGGGCAAAGACCCAATTGAACCAAAAAATTATAGACCCATCTCATGTCGGTCAAAGTGCTATATAGGGCTTATGCGACGCCTGACCCGATGGCTAAATGGCGTACCGCCGAAAACCCAGAGTGTTTCAGAGGATGTAATAGCACGGGTTCCTTCATTCACATATGGTGGGATTGTCCGAAAGTGCAAAGATTATGGGCACAGGTGCAAGAGTTAGTGGCGTTACTATTTAAATGCAGCATAAAGTTAACAGTTGACCTGTGCCTGCTGGGGAGGCCTCTTCAGACATTATCCAAATCACAAAACAGATTACTTTTCTTTATTACACTCGCAACTAAAAGCCTTATCGCAAAACAATGGAAATCAGAAGGGCTGGACTTTTCCGCTGTGAAGTCCAAAATTAATTACATCACAATAAATGAGCGTATGACGCACTCCCTGGCAGATACAATGGCCAAATATATTGAGACATGGGGCCCATGGGTGGAATACACAGGTGTTGCATTGGTACACTGATCAGTTAGGCCGGAAGAATGGAAGGAGATATGAAGACTGGACTCCGGCAGCCGGGGGGGGGGAGAATGCTCTGAGACGCGGAGCAGGATGGAGAAAATAGAAGGTTAGTAGTTAGTATAAAAATCAATATATAAGAGGGATGAAATAAGAAAGAAAATAATGATGAATATGATTCTTCACACAACTAGCTATGGTATATAAGTTAGAGAGCTATAAGGTAAAATAGGAGGAAAATAGCAGAAAATGGTGATGGAGGATGGAAGATAGGCAGTACTTATCTTGCTACTTTGCCAATACATTGATGTGATAGATTGAGTGAAAAATACCACAGAATGCATGTATCCATGGTTTTATGAAACTTGAAGTATGCCTATGTATGTATTTTGTTATCCGCCTTGAATAAAGACGAATAAAAAAAAAAAAAGATTACAGTAGTATCATTAAGACTAGAGGCAATTGCAACCGAGGTGTCTGTGACTCCGCCCCATTTGTGTCATGTGATCTCACTGATTAGAGGCCGCCTATCACACCCTGTATACAGTACATAGAGGTTTATCTTTATATTGATAACATTTATATACTTTGATATGAATCAAACTAACAAAAAACATTCTTTTATTTATACTACACATCAGACATCTTTATGAATATCCATCTATTCCTTTATGTATATATAATCAGAGTATTACAGATATAGTGATATCTTTATCTATATAC
Organism: Discoglossus pictus; assembly: GCA_027410445.1. NCBI lineage: Eukaryota > Metazoa > Chordata > Amphibia > Anura > Alytidae > Discoglossus > Discoglossus pictus. The sequence continues at coordinate 30,142,419 of CM050170.1, read as the reverse complement.
ATCTATATCTCTCTCTCTCTGTAAATATATATATAGATATTGGAATATCACATATATAGTAGCATGCAGGTTGCTGCTATTGCTGCGGGCTCGCGTAGCGAGCCTGCGTCCCTCGCAAAGCGAGGGACGCAGTTGCTAGCAAGGAGCGCTGAAAGCGCTCCTTGCCAGCAACTGAGGACATTAGGCCCGCAAATTCGCGAGGGTCCGCATTTGCGGAGGTGGAGGCGCCCACGTCGACTGCAAAATTTACGGACTTACCATCCACAAATACGAGCCGCGGGACTCAGAAAAATAAAGATTACGAGCTCGCAAAAATAAGACCTTAGCGCCCGAAACACGTACACATGAAAACATTAAAAACACAATAAATACACACAGCAAACACATAAAAAGCTTACCCACAGCAAGTGAAGTTACACTTCGATTTAAGTAGAAATACAAGAGTTTAGACACCCGAAAATCCCCTAAGCGAGAGAAAAAATGGCAGCCGGAAAAAAAAAAGGAAAACAAGGCTACAGGACCCTAAACACGCAAAACACCACCAAACACATACGGATTTTCCGAAAAATCCGGACGAGGTCCAAGAACAAGGACGCAAAATCAGCCACAGCCGTGTACCACACACATTAGGCACCATTTTACAACACTAACTTATACAATGTGGAAGTGCACAGCTACCCTAACGGATTTTCCTTGCGCACGCACACTATTACGCTACACACTGCACACATTAATGACACTTACACAGCAGATCTACAGCAGTGAAAACACACATTGTATGCTGCAGCAACATGGAAACAGATTGCCAGCTCTTGAACACAATGCTTCCTGCATATATTACTTACAAATAGGTAAAGTATATTCATTTATTATTTCATTAATTATTTCATTAGCATACAAAAAAAAAACGCCAACGCTCATGGCACACAAACAACCAACAGCCATGCAATGAGCGCCGAAGGATCTTGGAACACCAACAAAATGAATGTTGCAAACAAACAACATTACCTGCCTTACAATCTTATTGCAGTCATTGTTTGACGGGCAACTTTCTAGTAAACCTATAAATCTATGTGTGTATATATATCTATGTTATCTATGCTGCTGGGGCTATGCAGATAGAAACTTCCTGAATATTTATAGTCTCCTCACACCTCAGGCAGCTGAGCTACTGAACACAAAATGGCCGACTGAACACAAAATGGCCGACTGAAAACAAAATGGTGACTGAACACAGAATGGCCAATTCCACAGAACCATAATTACAATGAACAAATCAAAGGATTCTGTTTTATTTCTATCCTGACATGATTATTTATATTCTCACATGATTATTTCTAGTGTAACTTGCTGAACATTTTCAAGTGAAGTTCTTCATAAAAGTAAATTATAAGAATGTAACCAATAGCTCCTCAGTAATATGACTGTAATTATCTGGTGTAATTTGCCTAATAGCACTGTTTATATATTACATATGACATATAATATCACATTTAAGTCATGAGATGTTGAGCTTCATTTGTGAGGAGGAAAGAGAAGAAATCACCATCTAAACTGCACTTATTGTGTGACACAGATCTGATTTATACACAACACAGATCTATACTATAAACTGTCTGTGTAAATGTGATGGAGAAATCTGTATAAATGTGACAGAACTCACCAGTGTGACTTATATGAGGTAAAGAGACACGTTATATAATACAAGATGGCTGACAGCTGGAGCTGAGGTATCACAGGCAGATAAAGGACTACAATTCATTGAAACTACAAAATCTTTATTTATACAGACAGACAAATATTTTAGTAGCTTACCTGGGGCTGCTGGTTATATAACACAAGATGGCGAATAGCGCGCTACACATTGCTCATATGCAATGCACGGTGTGTGCCGCACATGTGCATATCGCGCAAGACACCACACATACGTAATGCTCATCATAAGAGGCGCATGTGCATAGCGCACAAAATCCTGTGCATACGCATGGTGCGCAGTGGGGGGGGGGGGGAGACAGGGGTGGGAAAGAGACAGGGAGAGGTGGGAGAGAGACAGGGGTGAGGGAGAAAGAGACACAAGAGAAGGGGGAGGGAGGGGGAAGAGATAAACAGGGGTGGGAGAAGGGGAAGAGAGACACAAGGGTGGGAGAGAGACACGGGAGACAGGAGTTTGAGAGACGGGAGAGGGGGGAAAGAGACACAAGAGAAGGGGGATAAGGGAGAGGGTGGAAAGAGACACAGGGGAGGGAGAGGGGATAATAGAGAAACAGGGGAGGGAGAGGGGGAAGAGAGACACAGGGGAAGGAAATGGGGAAGAGAGACACAGGAAAGGGGGAGAGAGACACAGAGGAGGGAGAGGCGGGAAGAGAGAAACATTGGAGTGAGAGGAGAGACTAGAGTCACTGGGCAGGGATAGGAGGGGAAGAGACAGAAGGGAGAGAGAGAGGAAAATAGACACAGGGGAGGGGCAGGAAAATACACCTTGGAAGGAGAGGAAGAGACACAGGGGAGGGAGGGGGAAGAAACACAGGGGAGGATGGAGTAGAGACTCTTCAAATATTACCTCAAAAATTATCCTGTAATTTTTGACGGGAAGTTACTAGTAACTATATAACCTTCAACCATTCAAACTCACCTCAAGAAATTGGCACCATCCAGCACCTTATAAGATCCAGTTTCCCTTCAGGAATCCCTTTTTGACCCAATAAAGTAGCAGTACTGGTTACTAGGGACTGAAGGAGACCAGCCAATGGCCTCTGTGATAGTGGGCTTGTAGTCTGTAAAATGCTGATGACATCACAATCCCTATGACATCAGCCATGTTATATCTGTATATTAACTAGTGAGTGATCAGTGCTGACCTCAGAGCCTCTGTGTATCAGAGGATATATGTATAGAGAAGTGAGACTGCAGAAGAGATAGTCATAGTGATGTGAGAGTGCAGAGGAGGTAGTCATAGTGATGTGAGAGTGCAGAAGAGATAGTCATAGTGATGTGAGAGTGCAGAGGAGGTAGTCATAGTGATGTGAGAGTGCAGAAGAGATAGTCATAGTGATGTGAGACTGCAGAGGAGATAGTCATAGTGATGTGAGAGTGCAGAGGAGATAGTCATAGTGATGTGAGAGTGCAGAAGAGATAGTCATAGTGATGTGAGAGTGCAGAGGAGGTAGTCATAGTGATGTGAGAGTGCAGAGGAGGTAGTCATAGTGATGTGAGAGTGCAGAGGAGGTAGTCATAGTGATGTGAGAGTGCAGAAGAGATAGTCATAGTGATGTGAGAGTGCAGAGGAGGTAGTCATAGTGATGTGAGAGTGCAGAAGAGATAGTCATAGTGATGTGAGAGTGCAGAAGAGATAGTCATAGTGATGTGAGACTGCAGAGGAGATAGTCATAGTGATGTGAGAGTGCAGAAGAGATAGTCATAGTGATGTGAGACTGCAGAAGAGATAGTCATTGTGATGTGAGACTGCAGAAGAGATAGTCATAGTGATGTGAGACTGCAGAGGAGATAGTCATAGTGATGTGAGACTGCAGAGGAGATAGTCATAGTGATGTGAGACTGCAGAGGAGATAGTCATAGTGATGTGAGAGTGCAGAAGAGATAGTCATAGTGATGTGAGAGTGCAGAGGAGGTAGTCATAGTGATGTGAGAGTGCAGAGGAGATAGTCATAGTGATGTGAGAGTGCAGAAGAGATAGTCATAGTGATGTGAGACTGCAGAGGAGATAGTCATAGTGATGTGAGAGTGCAGAAGAGATAGTCATAGTGATGTGAGACTGCAGAAGAGATAGTCATTGTGATGTGAGACTGCAGAAGAGATAGTCATAGTGATGTGAGACTGCAGAGGAGATAGTCATAGTGATGTGAGACTGCAGAGGAGATAGTCATAGTGATGTGAGACTGCAGAGGAGATAGTCATAGTGATGTGAGAGTGCAGAAGAGATAGTCATAGTGATGTGAGAGTGCAGAGGAGGTAGTCATAGTGATGTGAGAGTGCAGAGGAGATAGTCATAGTGATGTGAGACTGCAGAGGAGGTAGTCATAGTGATGTGAGAGTGCAGAGGAGGTAGTCATAGTGATGTGAGAGTGCAGAGGAGATAGTCATAGTGATGTGAGAGTGCAGAAGAGATAGTCATAGTGATGTGAGACTGCAGAGGAGGTAGTCATAGTGATGTGAGAGTGCAGAGGAGGTAGTCATAGTGATGTGAGAGTGCAGAGGAGATAGTCATAGTGATGTGAGACTGCAGAGGAGATAGTCATAGTGATGTGAGAGTGCAGAGGAGATAGTCATAGTGATGTGAGACTGCAGAGGAGGTAGTCATAGTGATGTGAGAGTGCAGAGGAGGTAGTCATAGTGATGTGAGAGTGCAGAGGAGATAGTCATAGTGATGTGAGAGTGCAGAGGAGATAGTCATAGTGATGTGAGAGTGCAGAGGAGGTAAGAACAAGAATGTAATCCTTTCAGAAAATCCTCATATTATACCTGTAATCTCTGAAATCTATATTACAATTACTTACCTTCTTCCATTTATAAATCACAGAAAGTTATCTTGGATGAGGAGCGTCACAACCGCCCATTTTGTTTGGGCCCTGAAGACGCCCATCAGTTGGATCCCATTATTCAGTAGCTGATTGATTTACCACTCAGGAATTCATGAGATAATGTTATAAGGTGATGTAAGAGAATGTCCCTGAATTGCTTAAAATAGTGATTCGTAAACCATCTGGGCAATGGGCCTAATGAGCTTTAGTTAATTTAATTGCTATTATAATTCAATTAATAATGGGGGCACTAAGGGAGTTTTTTAGCCCTTTGTCTATGTGAGTGAAATCTATATTGGATATGAATCTATTAATCTGTGCTCTATACTAAGCTGAGCCAGAATGCGACTTCTCTCTGTGTAGAACTCGCCAAAAGATTCTCTTATCTCCTTAGGTTGTGGTCTCTGAGAATAATATAATGATTGCAGTTTAGAGATTTTTTCATTAACCTCATTGACTTGTGCCCACTCTATTCTTTTGGCCGTTGCACCTAGCTGTATACAGAGACCCCTCATAACTGCTTTGTGGGCTGCCCATACCCCCATCTGGGTCACCTCCCCGCCACTATTCAAATGGAAATAATCTTCTAGCGATTTTCTCCCTTGTGGGATAGAAAAAAAAGAAGCACTGGATTTAGAGAACAACAAGATAAACTTTTCATGCTATACTAGAAAGGAAACGGGGAAGAAATTGTCACGATTACATTGTTTAGTGACTAATATTACCAGTAATTAGGAATATGATCAATGGCGCATGACATTGTTGAAATGCAATAATGAGTTGCCTGTACATTGCTATCTTGTATCCTAGTTGAAATATATTACTGTATATACTTGAGTATAAGCCGAGTTTTTTAGCCCTTTTTTAAGGCTAAAAAGGGCCCCCTCGGCTTATACTTGAATCACTCCCCCCCCCCCGTGTCTCCCTAACCCCCCACCTGTGTCTCTCTAACCCCCCCGTGTCTCTCTACCCCCCATGTCTCTCTACCCCCATGTGTATCTCTAACCCCCCCGTGTCTCTTTCCCTCCCCCCTCCTCATCCTCAGCCCCCCTTCCTCATTCTAAACCCCCCTCCTCATTCTAAACCCCCCTAAATACCTCCCCCTCTCCCTTTACCCTCACTTACCTGCTTCTGCTCCGGCCTCCGCTCCTTCTTGACCCGGCACGCATGTGATGTCACATGCGCGCCACGTCATTAGCATATACCGGGTGACGTCACATGCGCGCCGGGTCAAGAAGTAGAGGAGGCCGGAGCAGAAGCAGGTAAGTGAGGGGAAAGGGAGAGAAGGAGGTATTTAGGGGGGTTTAGAATGAGGAGGGGGGTTTAGAATAAGGAGGGGGTTGAGGAGGGAGGTTGAGGAGGGGGTTGAGGATGTCAGGGATGAGGATGGGGGATTGAGGAGGGAGGTTGAGGGGGGGTTCAGGAGGTTGAGAAGGGGGGTTGAGGATGGGGGGGTTGAGGATGGGGGGTTGAGGAGGGGGTTGAGGATGAGGGGTTGAGGAGGGAGGTTGAGGATGAGGAGGGGGTTGAGGATGAGGAGGGAGGTTGAGGATGAGGAGGGAGGTTGAGGAGAAGGGTTAAGTTTGAGGAGGGGGTTGAGGAGGGGTTGAGGAGGGGGGTTGAGGGGGGTGTTGAGGATGGGGGGTTGAGGAGGGGGTTAAGGACGGGGGGGTTGAGAAGGGAGGATGAGGATGGGGGATTGAGGAGAGAGGTTGAGGAGGGGGGTTGAGGAGGGAGGTTGAGGTGGGGGGTTGAGGAGGGGGTTGAGGATGGGGGGGTTGAGGAGGGAGGATGAGGAGGGAGTTTGAGTATGAGGAGGGAGGTTGAGGAGGGGGTTGAGGATGAGGAGGGAGGTTGAGGAGGGGGTTGAGGATGAGGAGGGGGGTTGAGGAGGGAGGTTAAGGATTTTGGGTTTTGAGGAGGGGGTTGAGGATGAGGAGGGGGGTTATGGAGCAGGAGGGGGGTTGAGGTTGAGGAGGGGGTTGAGGATGAGGGGGTTGAGGATGAGGTGGGAGGATGAGGAGGGAGGTTGAGGATGAGGAGTGGGGTTGAGGAGGGTGATAAGGGAGGGGGGAAGAGACACGGGAGAGAGAGGGGACCACAAAGGGCACAAGAGGGACACAAGGGGCAGCACATTTCCCACCCTCGGCTTATACTTGAGTTACTCATTTTACCCAGTATTTTGTGGTAAAGTAGGTGCCTCAGCTTATACCCGGGTCGGCTTATACTCGAGTATATACAGTATGTAGGGGGGAAATTGAGATTTGAACATATGTGGAAATGGAAATGGTAAAAATGCTCTGCACAGAAGTTATTTGCAGGACATTGCATCTGCACACATACAGGCCTTGATTCAAGGCAGATAACTGCTATATAGGAGGCCTAGGCAAACACTTTAGAAAAACACCCTGATACTCCTAGCTAGCTATAGAAATCTTTCATGTAGTAGATATCTGGTGAGTTTTATCTCATGTGTGTCTATGGCAACCAAGGCTGCAAGGCAGATGTAACTTAGTGGTGATATGACACACATACACAAAAGTACACAAGGGTGTGGTATGTGAGATGTATACATATGTTGGTGGTTCTATGATTCAATAAAGGTTCAGTTCAAGTTTTCATATATCCAAGGTGTGAGACTATTTCTGTGTTTTGTATCCTGAATTGGAGAGTGGCTTTGCCATAGGCAACTAGTAACCTGTATCCAGTATTCTCTGGCTTTACTTTTGGGCTTTGCCCTCTTCAGAAGCCATCTTGTGTGCCAGAGAGAATAAAAACCACACAACTCTGCTGGGGTAGGTTTGACTAGGTTCATATCAAGCCCCCTTAAAGAAGCAGATCATGACAGAGATCAACCGGGGGTACGACCCTATGGAATTAAAAGAAAAAGGGAAAGACTGACCAAATTGTGATCCGACCAAGAGATAAGATGATCAGGGCTTCCGTTGTGTTTGCTGAAATAATATATAATCACTTCTAAATGGGATTTATAACTAGATGAATATAATGCATAATTGTTTTCAGTCTCATTTAGAACTAGCCGGACTAAACTACTAAATAAGCATCATTTCCAGGGGCTGGGCATAAACAAGAATATTCATAGTGGCATAAGAAGTATTAATACTAGGGACAAAGTCCCATGTGGACAACGTAAGTAAAACCTTATGTTACACCTGCCAGGTTACAAATATACATACGTACATTTTTATATAACTCCTAGAAATATCCAAAAACATTGTGACGATTGGACTTAGCAATACTAACAGGGAAGAGTCTGCCCCATGAAAAAGGGAGCTTTAAATGGTTCTCCATCTTAAGTTACAACTGCCTTATTAGTTTTCCTGAGATCAAATAGATAACATAATAAGAAATAGCTTTCAATATGAGGTCTCATTGAAGCCATAACAGCATTACCAAGGTCCCACACTGGTAATATACAGCAAAGTATAGACTTATCAAAGGGCTTTGTAAAAAGAGCAACTACACAAGGCTGGTAAAAGTCTTACGTTTCCTCAGGAAAAAAAGCAGAGCGTAAAATATTATTGTAATAACTAGGACCCCTTCCTAGGTTGTAGATCCTGCAAATTGTAACCAAAGAACAACCAGAAGCAATAAACTATTTGGAAATTCAAATTAAGGGACCATAATTATGACAACTTGGGGTAAGTGTATTATATCTGTTATGCTTAGTCTCCAAACTGATTTCACTTTCTAGGAGATTGAGATGTCCCAGGAATGGACTAGAGCCACTCCTTCTTCACTCATACAGATAGTGTACAGCTTTCCATCTTTATTTAACCTGAAGGGAAATCCCATGAGTAGATATAATGGTGAACCATCAGGGCCTCCAAAAGGGGATGTAGAGATCTTTATTTATAACGGGTATCCTGAGACAGGTCAGAAAAAATGCTTGGAGTGATGCTCCTGATCTCAGGGATACCTGCCCTGGTCACCTTCATAAACAAGTCCTTTGTGGAGAAGTAGTGAAATCTAATAACGTCTCCTCTCCTTTCTGTAGGAGATTGCTTTCTGCCCAGGGCTCTGTGTATTCTGTCAAACCTGAACTCTTCCTCCTCTGAGTTAGGAAAAAGAGCCCTACAAAGCTCCTTCATGTATACAGGAAGATCCAAAAAGATGCTAGAAATTTACGGATTCGAACATTTTGCTTCCTAGACCTATTCTCCAGATATTCTTGGAGGGACTAGAGGTGGCTCTGCTCCTTCGTTACATAGCCACTTCTCCCTCCACATGCTTCTTAAGTAGATTATTGTATTTCTCCTCTAATTGGATGACTTTGGAGTCCACTACCTTTATTTCTGAAGATAGATCAATTGCTACCTTTTGCACTTCAGCTTTAATTTCAGATCTGATTCATGTATTTTAGCTCTTGAATGTCCACTTTCATGCTTGGAGAAGTTATCTCCATAATTGTATTCAGAGAGTGCCCAACATTTGCAGAAGAATGCTGAGAAGATTGCATGTTGGGTTTTGATGTACAGTAATCTTGGATTCCCTTTGTGTTACGTCTTGTGGAGCCCCCAGCCACTCCCCCCTTTGACGTGTTTCACCCCTCTCCCTTTTTCTCCTCTTTCTGTTACTCTTTATTTTTTGTTTTGTTTCCTCCTTTTTCTCCTTTTCCTTTTGCTTCTATTTCCAAGAGTTATAACCAATTCTTGTGAGTGATGAAATCTTGAGTCTCAGAGGTTGAGCTGTTAAATGGAGAGGTTATGACGATTAGTCAACATTGCTTGTATCCACCCCTAATAGGTGTCCAGAACATAAGAGCATTTCTGGCCTTATGTACTTCCTAACATTTCTAGTTAAAAACAGGCTTTTTTGTTTATAGTGATTAATGAAGGAAAAGGGGCAGATAATGACTCCTATAAGGACATCCATTAAGGCACACCTTCTACTACACCCTGACCACCTAAGAGGGGATGGAGAGAAGCAAATGGCAAACCCCAAGGCAAACTTCAAGTAAATTTAGCACTTGCATATTTGTAAAACAAAAGTTAAAATCAGGGAATCCACTTTAACACAGCGAATGTCCAGCACAAACTTGTGTCTGATAATTTAGTACTTCCTCCTCACTCACTAGATGATCTCACAGGGGTGGAAACAAACCGCTTGGCCGAGAGGTAAGTATCCAATGTTAGATAATAAATTTAATACTAAGTATTGATTTTTTTGTATTAATGACTCATTAAAATTTTCAGATTATTTATTTGCTCACTTAAAAGTGTGTTTGTGTTTTTGAAATATCTCCTAATATTGGTAATATCACCAAATCAAAATACTATATGGAAATTATAATTCCAAAATACAAAGTAAATAAACACATACACATAAATTAAGCTCAGTCTGGTTCCGGCCCCCGGACTGAGAATACCAAAACAGACCCTATATTTCAAATTCCCTGTCTGATTTAGAACCCACCAATAACAGAAGAGTCTACGTAGGCATGTTGCTAATTGGTCCATGAGGAGCCAATCAGGAAGCAGGGAAAAGTGTAGGTTTGGATTGCCAGCCCTGTGGTAGGCCCCATTCTGCTTGGTCGCTTCCCAAGTCCCTGGGCCATTCAGAAATGTGCCTACTTCCAATGGCATTTAACATGGGAAAATAAATGCATGTAATTCTGTAACTGACCACACGGTGTCACTGCAGGATAAGGAATAGAACTGTTTTGTTATATTTACAGGATGTAATATATTAAAGTGACTGGTCCTTTATCCTGAGGGGCTTTTGGTTGGAGGGGGAAATAGATCTTCACAGTTGCTGTAAGGAATTTACATAAAATTAAGGTAATGATCATCTAAATGGCAGATGCGATTTAATATGAATAAATGTAGAGTTATGCATCTGGAAAGCAAAAATAGCCATGCAATTTATAATCTAAATGAGATTATTTTAGTTTACAGATTATTCACCGATAGAATTTATTATAGTTAAGGGTCAAAAAACTCTATCTCTAAATGTAATAAAATATTAAGAACCAGCGAAGAAAGTATAAAAACAAACAGAATGATTAAATGGGAACAAGAATTGGATTGTGTGTTGACAAGAGAAAACTGGTTTAGAGCATGCTCTTTAGTAAAAGAGACTACACTATGCACTTCATATAGAGAGCTGCATGTCAAATTAATACAGAGGTGGTATATGGTACCCACGAACAGTCAGAAAAGTGTTGGAGAGGCTGTGGGGACAGGGGGTCCCACTCACATATTTGGTGGGACTGTCCACAGATACAACACTATTGGATGATTTGTATAGACCAGATTGAAGTAATAACAAGTATAAGGATCCCCATGAGCCCAGCACCAATGTTATTTCATATCTTTGAGAACCAAAGTTTGCACCATCAGAGGTGGCTAATTTCCCATATTTTATTAGTGAGTAAATGGTGTATAGTTAAACTGTGGAATTCCAAGGAAATCCCAAAAGGGTCTGACATTGAGAGGATAGTTGATCGGGAAAGGGAGTTGGAAAAAGGGGCTTAAACGTTATAGTAATAAAGAAGAAAATATGGTAAAAAAATGGATAAAATGGGACGAAAACAAGATCTAATAATCTTTCCCAGCTTCCTCCCTTTCGATCACCTCTCCTATCATTGTTAGAAAGGGGTACGAATGTTCCGCCTCCTTTTTGTTTCTAGTCCCCCCCCCCTTATTATTTTACATATAGGGTTGCTCTATATTAAAGTCTCTTTATTCTTTCTTTCTTTTTTTTTGCTCTCTCCGAGATATTTAACATGGATTAAATATTAATATTGTTTGGATTGGTGGAATTAATGTTTTTAAAGTATATATTAATGTATTTTTTTGTTTTTTTACTGTATGTATTGGTTAGGTTTTTTTGGTTTATGTGTAATTTTACTTTTTGATACTCAAATTGATACGTTTGGAGATGATGTATCACATATAAAGTTGTGAGCATACGAGCCGTTGCTCACGCTTGCGGGCTCGCGAAGCAAGGGCTGCAGTTGCTGGCATGGAGCGCCAAAGGCGCTCCATGCCAGCAACTGCTGCCCTCGCAAAAAACTACGAGACTCGCTACGACCCATTCCAAACACGCAAAAAACGACCGAAAACGGGGCACATGAAAACATGAGAAACACAATAAATAAACACAACAAACACATAAAAAGCTTACTTACAGCAAGGGGGGGGGGCATCCAGCACCTCAAAAAGTGAAGTTACACGTCAATTTAACTCCCAAAAATGGAGTTTAAACTGCCGATAACCACCTAAGCGAGAGAAAAAATGGCTGCCGAACAAAACAAAAAACGAGGCTACAGACGCAAAACTACTACAGTGACTCGCAAAACTGAAAAAACGCTACAGTCAACTTCACGAGGTAAGTAACACATACTATGTGGCACATACTACATTGATATTAACCACCATTTTGACCACTACTACGCATAAAATGGCTGATGGAACGCAAATTGTACGCTGGAACGTAAATAGCGCATACGTATTACGTTCTAACGGTCTCAGGCACCTCAAAGTTGATAAATACTGCCTACTTTCCAGAAAATTCTACTTTTCTCCTCAGGTGATGCGTGGTGTGACTAGATAGGTAACTGCTGCTGTTACTTGAGAAGAGAATAATTTCCTACTTTACACTGTGCAAATTACAACTGAGAGGTAAGCTATAATATATTACATTTTATTACCAAAATAGCAAAAAAAAACAATACAAACTTTAACTATGAAAATGTGATTCATGTATAGTGACATGTCACACGCACATATATGTGTATAGGCCCTACAACAAACTAATGTTAACTGAAACTAATAAAACAAGGATATTTAAATGACATTAATTTACTGCAAATCATAGCAAAAGATAATATGACACTAATAGATATGTAACATGAAACTGAATCTTTCCAATTGTTTTCACTATTCAAACAGACTCTGCATCAACAGCATCACTCAAGAATTTGCACCTTGGACTGTCAAAGAGAATTACTTTTAAAGAACAGAAAGAAAGAAGAAGAGGTAAGATAGAAAAATACAATACGTGCTGAAAAAGACCATGCTTTGCAAAATAAAAAAAAAGAAATATACAATTAACCATTTAACTTTATTTTTCAAACAGACACTACAAGAAGACTGGCAGATTAAGATTGGCAGGAGGGGACCCTCTGTCATTTGGACAAGAACAACACTTCAATCAAGGTATAGTATAAGAAGTAGGAAAAAAAAAGGAAATATATGTTTAATGGCCGCCAATATAAAAATTAAAAGTAAAAAAAAAAATACAAATTTAATAAACACTAAAGCACAGTTCAACAAACTTCACAAACACCTATACAATTTACAAAGAAACACAGTTTCACAGAAAAAAAAAAAAAAAGAGGTGGCCACAAAACAGGATAGCATCAGAAACATTAGCAACTTACATAAAACAAAAGTATTCCTCCTCTTTACTGTGAAATAACCTCCAACCATCACCCACAAGCCAAATGCAGCAACCAAAAAAGTGGTGAACACAAAACAGGATAAAACAAAAAAGCCCACCATGATATAGAAAAGACAATTAACATTCATTTTTTGTCCAACAACATTTATTCCTCATAAAGAAGACTAATTAAGTAAATAAAGTATGCAAAATATGGTGGACACAAAATAGGATTGTACGAAAAATAACACAAACAGATAGAAAAGTAATTTAAGATTCTTCTTTACTGTTTAAGAACCTATAAGCCTTACAAAGAAGCCAAAATAAGCATACCAAAAGTGGTGGACACAAAACAGGATACTGCTAAAAACATTGCGATCATATCCAAAATAGGAAAAACATTAATAATTACAGTAAAAAAAAAGGATTACTGTAATATACAAATACAATTAAAGTATTTTAAAGGGTTGCACAAAAAACAGCATAGCAGAAAAATTCACCAGGACAGATAGAATAGAGCAAAACAATGAAATATGCTACTCAGTAGAAATACATTGAAATCAAATAACATTTTACTTTTTCTTTTACAACAGAGACTGCGTGAAGACCATTGGACGAAGACTTACAACAGCGGACCAAGAAAGATTCTGCTTGAAATCACACTTCAAACAAGGTACAGTATAACAAGTAAAAAAAGAGAAAACAAAATAAACATGTTTGCTCTGCATCCATGTCAACAGAAAAAAAAAAACACCAACAACAATAAGAACCACTAATTATAACCTTTACCAAAATATTACTGAAACATTTGTCATTTACCTGTTATTTGTCTTTTACGGACAACAATGTTTAACAGTAAACCCAAACTTCAATCTAGGCAAAAAAAACATAAAAAAAGCATAGTCCACAAAAGTGTCAAAACACACACTAAATAACATTTTTCATTCTCAATTACCAGCCTTAATGTACAATATTAAGCATAAAACCAAACCACACACATAAAATAGAATACTACAACAAATAGTACTAACACCGAAAAAACAACAATACAAATCTTTTCACAGCCCCAACATATAAGCCTTTAAAAAAAATATATAAAAATACTATTACAACAATCCCCTGTAGGACAAATAACAAAGACTAATTTTTCCACTCTACTATGCCTATAAGGCAAAAGTACATCCAAAAAAGAAATTACAAAACCTAAAAAAATAATCCAGTTCAATTAACATTATACACCTACTACATCTAGAAGAAGCTATAATGTAATTACCTTGAGTGTGCTATGCATGTAAGCAAAAAATTACAACCTACAACAGAAAGTAAAAGCAAAAAAAAAAAAAAAATGATTTGACAATACAAAGAAACTTCTGCTACAATGAACTACAATCACATAGAAACAAACTATTGATAATAAAATTTTTAAAAAACAAACTTAAAATCTCAAACTAAACTAATAATACATTATTTTCTTTTACAGATTAACATGGCTGATAACGACAGCAAACAAGAAAAGAGAAGACGTCAAGCTAGAGAGCGACAACAGAGATTGGCCAACCAGCAGACACCGGAGCAGAAGGAAATTTGACAAGAAAAAGAACGCAAAAGAATTGCAAGCAAAAGACTATCACCTGCAAAAATTGAAGATACACCAAAAAAAGCTAATAACAAAACAAAGCATTTAGAACCTGTTCCTGAAACATCAGATGACATTTTACCTGAACAAATAAAAGATATACCAAAAAAAGCCACCAAAAAAACAAAGCATTTAAAACCTGTTCCTGAAACATCACATGACATTTCAACTGATGAATTTGAAAATGAAACTGATATATGCTTTGAAAATTGTCCTTTACTGAAGTCTTTAGCAGTAGAGGTTCATAATTGTGGGGACATGAATACTCAATGTCAGTTTTGTGAGGCTTATCATTTTAAACAGGAGAGACCCAGAGATGGCCAATTTATTAGTTGCTGTCAAAAAGGCAAAGTCAAACTTCCAGAAAGAAAATAATTTCCAATCATTTTACAAAACATTATGACTGAACCTACTTTTCCAAACTACAAAAATGTTAAGACAAACATAAGATCCTACAATAGTGCCATATCCTTTGCATCTATGGGGGCAACATTAGCTGCTAATGTACCAGGACATGGTCCTTACTGTTTTAAAGTCCAAGGCCAAATTTACCATCGGACTTCACATTTACATCCAGAGGAAGGAGAGCAAAGAAAATTTGCTCAACTATATGTCCTAGATACAATGGAAGCTGTTGACCAACGTATGCAGCTGCAAGAAAACAAAAAATGCTTACCCAGTGTTTTTATAGAGCTAGATAACATTATGGCCAATAACCCCTACACTAAAGCTTATAAAAAATTGGCAGAAGTAGAAAATGAACAACAACTTCATGCAGAAAGACATCAATTACGAATGCCAGGTCAATATGGTGCTTAAAAGAGATAGACATACTGATAAACGCCGTTATAACTTGCCAACATCAAATGAGGTTGCAATGGTGATTCAAAATGATGAAGGAGAACCACCATTTCAAAGAGACATTAGAATATATCCCAGAAATGAGGAGCAACCATTCATTAATATCGGTATCTTAAGTCCAAATTTAGATCCAATGACTTATCCCATTTTTTTTTCCACACGGAAAAGCAGGTTGGCAACCAAAATTAAAACTTCCCAGTTACCCAAATGCTAAAGCCAGAATATGAAATAATGTTTTTATGCTTGAATTTAAAGTAGCTCAAATTGCCATCGAAATACATTTAATCCAATTTTATGTGGTGGAAAACTAACACAACAATGAATTATTGATTCCTATTTGCAAGTTGAGGCCAATAATTTAAACTTTATAAATTATCAACAAGATAACTACGTGTAGAACAATATTGTGGACTAATGGACTATGTTGCTGAGGTGGCTACAAGCAGAGACATGACAGCTGGCAAAGCCATCATGTTACCATCTTCTTTTCAAGGATCTCCTCGAAATATGAAAGATACAATGATGCTATGGCTATTGTCACCAAATTTGGCCAACCCGGTTTATCTATTACATTTACATGTAATCCCCAATGGCCAGAAATTACACAAAATGTACTTCTTGCCCAAAGTCCTTCCGATAGACCAGATTTAGTAGCCAGAGTTTTTAAGAATAAATTAAATGAATTAATACGTGACATCACTATAAGTCACTTATTTGGAAAATGTCTTGCTTATGAATATACCATTGCATTTCAAAAAAGAGGCCTTCCACATGCACATCTTCTCGTAATACTTCAAGAAAAATATAAATTAGATACTGGTGACAAAGTGGATGCAGTCATTGTTGCTGAACTACCAGATCCAGAACTATATGGTAGACTATATGAGATTGTTACTCATCTCATGATTCATGGACCGTGTGGTGAGCTTAATCCACAATCACCATGTATGGAAAATAATAAATGTTCCAAAAATTTTCCAAAAGATTATAGAGACAAAGCTTATGCCAATTGTGATGGCTATCCACTTTATAGAAGAAGAGAAGGAGATAGTTCCATTATTCGTGGCAAAAAGGTTGACAATAGATATGTGGTACCCTACAATCCACATTTACTTTTCATGAAGTATAATGCACACATTAATGTAGAAGCATGCACTTTCATCAAATCCATTAAATATGTGTACAAATATATTTACAAGTGCTATGATGCAGCCACTGTAGTCGTCAAAAGTGCAGACAACCCTGAAAGCACTGAGTTAGTACATGATGAACTTGCATCTCATGTAGATGCTCGCTATGAAGCTATGTGGCGCCTTTTAAAATGTGAAATGCATGATAAATCACATGCAGTATATAGATTAGCAGTACATTTGCCACAAAGACATTTAGTGTATTTCCATGCTGGAAATGAAAGTAATGCATTGGCCCAAAGTGAAGATCGTCACACTACACTAACTGCATGGTTTGAATTAAATTCTACAGTTTCAGAAGCAACACAATTCTTATATATTGAAATTCCATATCACTAGTAATATAGACTTCAGAGGTTACAGGTAAGATGTGAGGACTTTCTGGAAGGATTATATTCTTCTTCTTACCTCCTCTGCACTTTTACCTTATTATGGCTTCCCCCTGTACTCTCTCACATCACAATGACTATTTCTTCTAGAGTCTCACAAAGTCTACCTCAATGCAGTCTCATATCACTATAATTACATCCTCTGATACACAGAGGCTCTGAGGTCAGCACTGATCACTCACTAGTTATTATACATATATAACATGGCTTATGTCATAGTGATTGTGATGTCATCAGCATTCTACTGACTACAAGTCCACTATCACAGAGGCTGCAGCCGCCATTATCTGGTCTCCAGTTACTAGTAACCAGTACTGATACTTTATTGGGTCAAAAAAGGATTCCTGAAGGGAGACCGGATCTGACAAAGTGCTGGATGGTGCTAATTTCTGAAGGTGAGTTTGAAGGGTTAAGGGCTGTATGGTTATATATTTATATATATGTATGTATATATATATATATATATATATATATATATACTGTATATATATATATATATATATTTCATAGATATAGTTGTGGTAATTACGAATGTTGGTCACGCAATGTTAAAAGTTATTGGTTGGCACATGTGCAATGAGCGCCCAAGGCACTCATTGCGGGTCTCGGGATGAGCGCCATAGGCGCTCATCGCAAGGCCTGCAGGACTTAGGCTGCAATGAGTGCTAAAGGTGCTATATGCAGGGTTTGCGATCAGCACCACATGCGCTCATTGTGAGGCCCGCAGGACTTCGGCTGCAATGAGCGCTGAAGGCCTGCAAGACTTTCAAAATTTGAAATGATGGGGGCTACAATGAGCGCTCATCGCGAGGCATGCAAGACTTTGAAACAGACTCGACATGAGCACTGCAGGCGCTCATGTCGATGCCCGCAATTATCGTTGAAGTCCGTAAGACTTATGAAAAAAAATACGGCTTTAACGGCAATATTTTTTTCAAACCGGTAACTCGGAAGACGTTGGAAGACCACCAAAAGACACCAATTAATTGAAAAATGTACTTACAACCTCACACACAGCACAGGGGGAGAGGCAGGGAGCCTGTGAGTGAGGATGCAAGCTAATTTGAGGCTTAAATGGCATTTTTTGGTGATCGAAATTCAGCTAAAGGATATCAGTTACACCACTTAGCCCAGACTAAAAGGTATCAGTTACACCACTTAGCCCAGACTAAAGGATATCAGTTACACCACTTAGCCCAGACTAAAGGATATAGTTACACAACTTAGCCCAGACTAAAGGGTATCAATGACACCACTTAGCCCAGACTAAATGGTATCAGTTACACCCTTAGCCCAGACTAAAGGGTATCAGTAACACCACTTAGCCCAGACTAAAGGGTATCAGGTAAAATTGCTCCTGGTCAGGGAATGGAAAAAAAGCAGATACTCCCAAATGGAGTGAGGTTGACATAATAACTAAACGTAATAGACAGATAGATATTGATTTTCAATATTTCAGTTTAACATTTTGGAAGATTACAAATAAATGAGCCCTATGGGATCAGTATACTCACTAGTTTAAAGTTATTTTGCACTCTCTCCCCTCCCTTTCCTCCACCAGTTCTGAATTTGAATTTATTATAAGACATCTATGTTGATTTGCTTGTTTTGTATGTGTCTGCAACTAATTATGCAAGAATAGTTTTATATTTTATATCTGTGTTTTGAAAACAATAAAAAAGAAAAATAAATTGTCAAGACCGTGCAATAATATCATGGGTGTGGTGTGGTTGGTTCCCGGAAGAGCAAGAGGCTTGTGGTAAAAAGGGGATACCTACAGGGGGTAATGTGATAGTCTAGCATAAGCATGATGCATAGCACCTACCAGGGTCACTACACCGGAATCTGATGAAAAAAAAAATCATCACAAATCACTCCATTTAATTGAAGAAACCATTAATGTGCATAGCACTTACAACTTGTCTAGATGTGCTCAATGAAATAGATGATTTAACCTCTGGACTGTGTAATCCAATCCAGTTTCACACATACAGTGTTGTGACAAAACAAAAATCTTAATGAAAGTGGTAAACTAAAAAAAGGTGTAGGAGGATAGAAAGAAATCAAAATGCATGTACAGTACAGTGCTAAACACTGTAACTGCAACAATATACCAACTCACGTGATTCCCGTCTGCAAGCATTACTAACTATTAGCTAGGTCTCTGGATAATCAGCAATATGGGAAAATACCCATTAAAACGGAGAGGACACAAAGGTCAGCAGCCAGATTCAATGTTACTTACATTAGCCCCAATGATCTGTTCTCATTCTGATATTGGCACTGTGAAAACCTTAAACCTCATACATTTCCTACACAATGCTTGCAGATGCAGGAGATGCCTCCATGGACCCAATTTGTACCTGAAACAAAAAAAAAGACAAAACCTACAAAATAAGGCCTTAAAAATCATAGGGAATGCAGCATCTCTTCTCTAGAGCATTCCTCAGTGACATGTTCAACAGAACCCTACGTGTTCACTGAGAAGAGCATCATTGACCATGTGATGGGAGGTCGCTATCTGCATACAAAATATCACCATCACAAAGGCCAAGATCTAAGACTCTGTAGCCAGGCTAGATTAGGTTAACATTGTGACTAATAAATTGTCACTGAGGAGTGCTGTTGAGAAGGCACAAACATGTCCGCAGCCCCTATGTCCTCCTCCACCAAGGCACAGGGCCCCAATCCCCCGTGGCTGGCCGCCGTCTCCCTGCTGGTGGTGGTGTGTCTGTGTGGGGCGGGGGGGGGGGCAGGGGGAGGCAGCGCACCTGCATTGGACTAGGCATGATGGAAGTAGAGGAGGAGCTGGGCTGCGAGTGGCCGGGGGTTGCCTCCGGAGGGCCGGAGGTAGGCCTGTGGACCAGAGCACGTCACATGGCCTCTGCGGTCACTCCCTGGAATGCCCTCTGGACCGCCTCAATCCTGAGCAGCCCGGCCAGGTAGGACTCTGTCACTAGATGATGCATCCTCTCCTCCCTTTTGCACCTTGCCATGCAGCGCATTGCCTCCTCATATTTGGCAGAAAGGCCTGGCCTGATGTTGGGGATAGAGGTGACAAGGGTGTGATGAGGAGGTCTGGGAGTGTGGAGGGTCTGGGGCCTGGCTGGAGGGAGTTGCATTGTCGGCGGTGATGTGGTTAGGCCCGGTGATTGTGGGGGCGGCCAGTTCAATGCACTGCTGTGGGTGGGCGAGGTGGTGGCTGGCTGCTGTCTCCTCGCTCCATTGGGGAGGGCCCTGGTGATATGCTCAGTCTTTGGAGGAGGAGGATAGTGGGGTCAAACCCTGCCGGTGTTGCTGGTGGTCCTGATAGTGACCCCACTAGCCATATAAAAATCTCCTCCTCTGAGCCAGGGCCCTCAGGTCCGCTTCCTTCCTCCTCCCCCTGCACCAGTTCCTGTTCGGTGGGGGCTTGCACCTCCACTTCCTGCTCCAATGGAGCCGATGTCTCCGCTGGTGGCTCGCCACTGGACCTAGCCCTCCTTGATGCTGAAAGAGAGAAACGAGAGGTATATGTTATTAGTATCACATATATAGCTGTCAGTTCAAGAATGTTGGTCACGTTTGAGGGTTTGTCACTCTTTGTGAGTTCGGTCGCGAGTCTTTTGAAGCGAGGTGAGTCATTTACGGCCCATAGGGCCGAAACCGTGAACCTCACAAAGTGAGTTGAGCCGTCGACCACGCAAGACTTAGGCTGCAATGAGCGCTGAAGGCATGCAGGACTTACGACCCGTACAAAGCATGTAAATGCAATGTGCGCCACGCGAAATTCCAACTTTAACGGCTGAACCAATGAACTAAAAGGACCTGAAAAAAAATATACATGCCTCAAATTAACTTACACACACACACAGGACTGTGGGAGAGCCAGGGAGCCTGTGAGTCAGATTGCAAGTTATTTGATGCATATTTGCTGTTTTTTCAAAAATCGCCTACGAGAGAAAACAAATGGCTGCCGAAAAAACGCAAAAGGACAAAAATGAGTCCCAAGGATGTAAAACTACCCCGTAGGACGTAAAGCTAGTCCGAAGGACGTAAAAATGAGCCATAACCAGTAATACTTCCCGAAAGGCAATCACACTTAACCCAAGCCACTAACATTTAAACCAAGGCAGTAACACCACTGAAGACAGTAAGACTCAAGCGCAAGGCCTACAAACTACACAGGTCTGTAAGTGCATAGGCTGCAGTGGTTGATTACATTGAGGAGGAGCACATGGGCCCTGTGCTTGCCCTTGGCCTCTTGCCCTCCCAACTGGTGATGGGGATACTCGCCTCCCTGACCTGTAACTGAGTTCTGTCCCTCCCCCAAACTACCACCGTCCCCTCTTTCCCTCTCCTATGTGTCCCTGCTGCTCAGGCGACCCTGCCATCACCCACCTCCTCCTCTAAACTCCCCAACTTCTCCTCTCCATTACTCCGCTCCTTCTCCACCTTCTTCACATCTCCATCACTCCTCTCCTCCTCTCCACCACTCCTCTCCGACTCCTCCCCACCACTCCTCTTCACCACTCCTCTCTGCCTTCTCCTTCTTCCCACCACTACTCCCCATGGCCACCTCTCTCTCCTCTCTCTTCTCTTCTCCTCGCCTTTCCTTTTTCCCACCTCTCCATTCCTCTCCCCTCCTCTCTCCTCCCTCCATCTCAATCCCCAAAATAATAAAACGATAAATAAATTTAAGTGTAACTGTTAATATATGAATGGAAAAAATGTGTATTATGTGTAATTTTATAACTGTTGGGGGATGGGGTGTGGGGGATGAGATGGGTGGGAGTGTATGGAGTGCCCTAGCTCTACATGTCTCTAAATGTGTTCTTTCAATTATGTGTTTTGCAAATATGTGTAATCTGTAAATATGTGTATTCAAGGATTAAGTGTAAAATATTAAATAGTCGAATATAAATGGATAAAAGTGCAAATTACTCCTCTGAAATAACTCCTGTTTTCTCTTAGTCTCCAAAACCACCAACTCTTGGACCTGTGTGCTACTTCAAAAGAAAATACAACACAGGCAACGCATGGGCAGGTGGAATGCAAATTTAGAATCTCCCTCTGTCAATCATCTGCGGCTAGACCACTTTCTATTGGATTAGAGACCTGTGTCGCACTACGTTATATCGTGATTGGATCATAACCTCCGATTGGATCTCGGCCAGCCCCTTAACAGTTTTCAGGCGCGGGAGGGATTTACGAGCTTGAGGCTTCGGCTCGTAACTTGTCCCCTTGCTCAATTGAATAGCATTGCAATCGGTGACGAAAGGGAGCCCACAACACACACACAAACATACTGCCTACAGCGATCGAGTTGCGGGCTTGCAATTGAATGTGGCTCATACTTTGCAAAGTTTGGTATCATTTTCTCGGTGGTGCTGTTTATTGGCTAATCTTCTGATGACAAAGGTTTGTCCCAGATTCTGTGGTTGTCTAAATCCAAGAATGGGAGGTTTGAGAAATATATGTTTTAATTCTGAGTCCTCTATTAGTAGTGGTTGTAAATCCTTAAATATTTTGTGTATTTCTTCTAGAGGCGGATGGTTTGTGGTTACCAGAGGTGTATGTGAAGTAGTTTCTTAAGTATTGTATTATAACTGGTGTTCTTGGGCACATTAATGGCAGATTGGACTGTCTGTGTAACACATGGATTATAACCTTTCTGCTTGAAGGACCTAGACAGTGTGTTTAAGTGTTTATCACAGTCATATGTGGTGATACCTGAGGCATGACTATGAATCATCACTTGTTTAGTATGAAATGGATGGGAACTAGAGCTGTGGAGGTAACTGCATCTGTCCGTAGGTTACATATACACGGATGAGTGGTGTGTGCCAATTGTGATGGATATGGTGGTGTCTAGAAAGCTCACCTATACATGAGTGTAATCCATTTTAAGTAGAATAGATGGGGGAAAGATATTAAAAAAATGTGGAAGTCTCTGAGGTTTTTTCTCCTTTTCTCCATATGTAATGGTAGTATCTATATGGCTTGTGAATATACAGTCAGGTCCATAAATATTGGGACATCGACACAATTCTAATCTTTTTGGCTCTATACACCACCACAATGGATTTGAAATGAATCGAACAAGATGTGATTTAACTGCAGACTTTCAGCTTTAATTTGAGGGTATTTACATCCAAATCAAGTGAACAATGTAGGAATTACAACAGTTTGTATATGTTCCTCCCACTTTTAAAGGGACCAAAAGTAATGGGGCAGATTTACAGTCATAAATCAAACTTTCACTTTTTAATACTTGGTTGCAAATCCTTTGCAGTCAATTACAGCCTGAAGTCTGGAACGCATAGACATCACAAGATGCTGGGTTTCATTCCTGGTGACGCTCGGCCAGACCTCTATTGCAACTGTCTTCAGTTCCTGCTTGTTGTTGGGGCATTTTCCCTTCAGTTTTGTCTTCAGCAAGTGAAATGCATGCTCAATCGGATTCAGGTCAGGTGATTGACTTGGCCATTGCATAAAATTCCACTTCTTTCCCTTAAAAAACTCTTTGGTTGCTTTTGCAGTATGCTTCGGGTCATTGTTTATCTGCACTGTGAAGCGCCGTCCAATGAGTTCTGAAGCATTTGGCTGAATATGAGCAGATAATATTGCTTGAAAATTTCAGAATTCACCCTGCTGCTTTTGTCAGCAGTCATATCATCAATAAATAGCAGAGAACCAGTTCCATTGGCAGCCATACATGCCCACGCCATGACACTACCACCACCATGCTTCACTGATGAGGTGGTATGCTTTGGATCATGAGCAGTTCCTTTCCATCTCCATACTCTTCTCTTCCCATCACTCTGGTACAAGTTGAGCTTGGTCTCATCTGTCCATAGGATGTTGTTCCAGAACTGTGAAGGCTTTTTTAGATGTTGTTTGGCAAACTCTAATCTGGCCTTCCTGTTTTTGCGGCTCACCAATGGTTTACATCTTGTGGTGAACACTCTGTATTTACTCTGGTGAAGTCTTCTCTTGATTGTTGACTTTGACACACATACACCTACCTCCTGGAGAGTGTTCTTGATCTGGCCAACTGTTGTGAAGGGTGTTTTCTTCACCAGGGAAATAATTCTTCGGTCATCCACCACAGTTGTTTTCCGTGGTCTTCCGGGTGTTTTGGTGTTGCTGAGCTCACCGGTGCGTTCTTTCTTTTTAAGTATGTTCCAAACAGTTGATTTGGCCACACCTAATGTTTTTGCTATCTCTCTGATGGGTTTGTTTTGTTTTTTCAGCCTAATGATGGCTTGCTTCACTGATAGTGACAGCTCTTTGGATCTCATATTGAGAGTTAACAGCAACAAATGCAAATAGCACACTTGAAATGAACACTGGACCTTTTATCTGCTCCTTGTAAATGGGATAATGAGGAAAAAACACAGACCTGGCCATGGAACAGCTGATAAGCCAATTGTCCCATTCTTTTTGGTCCCTTAAAAAGTGTGAGGCACATATACAAACTATTGTAATTCCTACACCCGTTCAACGGATTTGGATGTAAATACCGTCAAATTAAAGCTGAAAGTCTGCAGTTAAAGCACATCTTGTTTGTTTAATTTCAAATCCATTGCGGTGGTGTATAGAGCCAAAAAGTTTAGAATTGTGTCGATGTCCCAATATTTATGGACCTGACTGTATGTGGACAAGGATCTCTGTCATAAACAGCTACGTATAGACAGGGTATTGTGGTGCTATTTTTGGACCCATTGCTGCCCCCCATTATTTGTAGGTAAACATGTTTGGTGAAGATGAAGTAGTTATGGGTCAGGATATATTCTAGTAGTTTGGTAATGGTATGAGGGTTATATTTCTGGCTCTGTATGTGTGCTGAGAGAAACTTAAGGCATGCCTCAGCGCCATCTTTGTGTGGGATGTTGTTATACAGAGATCATCCATGGTGACAAGTATTTAAGAAACTCAGTGGTGTCCTGTATATAGCTGCTGGTGTTTGTAACTAGTATCTTAAGGATGTTTACAACAAGGCCAGGTAAATGTTCAGTCGTTGTGTCCATACCCGTATTGGTCTCCCTGGGTTGCCTGGTTTATGAAACTATATAATGTATATTGTTGTTGTGGTTTTTTAGTCGTGTCCGACTCTCTGTGACCCTATGGAGCACAGCACGCTAGACACATCTTATTTCAGGTTGTGCTAATCCATAAGGTTATCTTGGCAGACATACTGGGGTGGTTTAGAGTTCACAGCTTCACAAACCCATTCACAGGAAGTAGATCAGCAGAAACCACAATGGGTAAATCACTGCAGTATACATGTATATAATAGTATAACTACAGGACTACAGTGGCCATTTGAAGGCTGGTTTTAGCCACTCTGGCCGTGTCCTGACCATACAGACATTATATAGTTACTGTTACACGCGGTGACAATGACCACCAGGTTACACAATACCAGGTAAATACAGATATAAATGTCATGTTTAGTGATAGTATTAACACTGATCTTCACTTCTGTAATTGGAAGTTAATCGTCTGGAATTGAACATGTTACAGAATAAAAAAGCACAAGAAATATGGCGGCTCTGCACTAGACTTAGTGATGATCTATTATCCTCTGGGCTGGGCCTGTCCTGTGTAATATGTGTAAGCAGGTCTGTATCATTAGTGTCTTTACTGGGAAATGTATAATTGTTGGGAAGTAATTAAAGTAATTAACAGGCAGCTGTACAGCCCAGGTAAGCTAGTGGGATGTTTGTCTGTCTGTGTATAAATAAAGATTTTGTAGTTTCAATGAATTGTAGTCCTTTATCTGCCTGTGATACCTCAGCTCCAGCTGTCAGCCATCTTGTATTATATAACGTGTCTCTGTACCTCATATAAGTCACACTGGTGAGTTCTGGCACATTTATACAGATTTCTCCATCACATTTACACAGACAGTTTATAGTATAGATCTGTGTTGTGTATAAATCAGATCTGTGTCACACAATAAGTGCAGTTTAGATGGTGATTTATTTTCTTTCCTCCTCACAAATGAAGCTCAACATCTCATGACTTAAATGTGATATTATATGTCATATGTAATATATAAACAGTGCAATTAGGTAAATTACACCAGATAATTACAGTCATATTACTGAGGAGCTATTGGTTACATTCATTTAATTACTTTTATTAAGAACTTCACCTAAAAATGTGCAACATGTTGGAATAGAAATAGATCACCATCTGGACTCTGATTTATTACTTGTATTTGTATTTATGCTGCTGTGGAATCGGCCATTTTGTGTTCAGTCAGCCATTTTTTTGTTCAGTCAGCCATTTTGTGTTCAGTCAGCCATTTTGTGTTCAGTCAGCCATTTTGTGTTCAGTCAGCCATTTTGTGTTCAGTCTGCCATTTAGTAGCTCAGCTGCCTGAGGTGTGAGGAGACAATGAATACACAGGAAGTTTGTTTCTGCAAAGTGAGTAAGGGGCAGTAACTACAGCCAGAGCTCCCAGTAGCATTAATGGGAAGCTCATTAGTTTACGCACCTTAGGAAGTAACATGCAGCAGCAGGCAAGAACACAACATGGGAACTATGGGATGTGAAACCACTGTTAGACATGAAAGAAACACTCTAATCTCATGTTATATATATAAAATGAAATGATGAGGTGTGATTGACAGATTTAAGCACCTGAGAGGGGCAGTTGGGGGCGGGACTAGAATCTTGATGCAGTTTGAAGTTACTGGTCACTCATTCCTGGCACCATTTTGTGTCTCAGTATAAATGACTTTCTGTTAGTATTGGCTGCTATTAATCATTTCATACTACTCCACAGTAAGAGTTAAATCGTCACAATGGAGGTTCCCATAAGATATAGATTAATACTATAGGCATAACAAAGTACTTTATCACTTGTGTAATATTGTATTTTCTACTTCCAAGATCCCGTCTGTACCCCAGTGATACTATGAGCCCCTTTGCTGCGCCATTTCATCCTCTCTCCATTCTCTACTCACACAGATACTCCAGACCTCATCTTGTTACTCTGCACCCTGCAGTTCCTGTCACAATATTTCAGGAGTCATTCTAGATAATGGAGGTAAGTGATACTACTGTGCATTTGTACGGGATTTATTGTTAGGTTTTAATGTGTTATTACAGTAGTCAGTGTTGTATTTAAAGGGCCACCTAATTCAGCACAATTTAGACCAAATCACAGTAAAGCATGATAAAATATGTTTTGAATGTTTGAAAATACCTGCATTTCTCATTAAGAAATCTAATCAAATAAAATCTGTGTTTAGATATAACAGACTGCCCACCTGCTTTTGCATTACTCCAGCCTATCAGGTTGCTGAGGTGTCCCCCCTTCAAGCCAATGGTAAGACTGCTTATATTTCCAGGATGAAGGGAACAGACCTTTAATGGGTTAAATTGTGTTACTTAATGCAGAAAATTGCAGTATTTGCTCTCTTGCTTCTCTGGATTTTGAGCAATGTAGATCATCTAAGGGGAATTATTGCAGCTCCAGCTCTATGTAGTGAGCAAAATAAATAAAATAACCCTTATGTCACTGACCCCTTTTTCTCTGCCTGGGTGTGGGCCACTGAGCCCCCATAGAAGCACAGACTGCTTGGTACAACATGGAGTGGTCAAACATAGACAACACGGACACAAATGGATATTAGGGTGCAAGAACATACTGCTGAAGTATAACCTATGCACTAGTCTATACAGGAAGTACTGTATACATTGTGTTATAATCAATAAATACTATATTATAGAAGATCATGAGGTGGGTATAGGGGATGGTGAGCATCACATATTAACACAAGCATGTAAATGAATCTAACCCTTAACTCTAACCCTAACCTCTAACCCTTTATGTAAACTTAACCCTCAGCATGTTAGCCTCATAGAAACCAAAAAGAAAAATAAATAAATAGTGAAATGTGAAAATGTTATATTATTGGTTATTACTACCCTTAAAACATAACCTTCACCATTACCTCCATCCTAAACCCTAACTCTGAATCCTAACTTTAAACCTTAACCCTAAACCACTGTCCTAACATAACCGTAACCACTACCCTACCCGAAAACCCAAACACATAACCCTAGTCCTAAAACCTAGCTCTAACCACTACCCTACAATAAACCCTTACCACTACCTTACTATAACTCTAAAACCTAACCCAATCCACTACCTTAATCCCTAACACTAATGCATAGTCCCTAATGCAACCATAGTCCCTAAACCCTAACTATAAATACTAACCCTTATAACTACCCTACCCTAAATCCTAAAAACTATCATACTTTAATCCCTAAAACCTAACTCTAAAACATAAAAAAATGAACCACAACCCTAACCCAAAACTCTAATCCTGAAATAAAAACTAAATTTCAAACCCTAAATTCTACCCTACTCTAAACTCCTGACACTACCATACTCTAAACCCTTAAGCTTACCCACTGCCCTAACCCTTAACCCAAAACCTGAAATCTAAACCTAACACAAACCTAACTCTTAACCCTAACCCTAAAACCCTAATGCTAACCCTAACCTAACACTAAACCCTAACCATAAAAAATAAACCTAACCCAAACCACTACCCTTCCGTAGACCCTAACCCGAGTTTCCACCCTACCCTAAACACTACTGTGATGATCTGCTCTTCTTACAGGGTTTGAGAAGGCTTAGTAGAGCCAACCCTCCCCCGCAGTATTGTTTTGACTTGTTTAGAATTCCCTCTGTAAGTCAGCAGGACCTTAGCCAGACACTTCTAGTAACCTCAGACATTTTACA
The DNA here is from genome assembly GCA_027410445.1 of Discoglossus pictus. NCBI lineage: Eukaryota > Metazoa > Chordata > Amphibia > Anura > Alytidae > Discoglossus > Discoglossus pictus. The sequence continues at coordinate 30,113,647 of CM050170.1, read as the reverse complement.
GCAGCAGGAATACAGCTGGGCTGGAGATCGGTAGTTACCAGAGTAATAACCATGATACCAGGAGAAATTAACTCAAGGATCCACACCATTATCTATGTGATCCAGAAGCAAGTCATTATTTTGGAAATGTCAACAGATTAAAAGGGAATAGGACACAAGGGGGGTATACAATACAACAAGAGGGAGTGACAGATAATTACAGGAAATTTACCCCACAGGGAGTCTAGCAGTAGTATCCTGTCTGGCACCTCTAATAAACATAATGCTGTCTCTGACTGTCTAGACCATAAATAGAGCACATAGGAAATGGGATTAAAGGGTCACTAAACTCCCACTCTACTACTCTCTACAACCTGAAAGGGAGGATCAACATTAATAGAAGAAAAGTACAACAAAATGTAAAAACAAAAGCAGGTTTCCTATTCCATCTACCCATGGTATCCACCTAGTATATCTATATTCCTTCTCAGAGGCTGATGATGGCTGCTCTGATCCTCCTCAGCTCATCTGCATGTCTTAATGAGGGTAGGGGGGGTGAGTGTCAAAGCCTGTTAGCTCTGTACCGCGTGGATAATTGTACTCAATGCGCAAGATTTTAAATGACAGCTATAGGGTGGGCTTAACAGTGATGTCATGCGTGATGTCACTGATAAGCTCACCCCAGATTCAGCACAGGCACTCAACCAGCCACTACCACTGCCTACACTGATCCCACCTACCTCCACCTCGCCTACCTCCCTCCTCTAAACATGACTGCCTGTGAGGACCGCCACTAGCAGGTAAGAGCCATGTGTTATATCTGTCTGTATCTAGCTGTCTGGCTGTCTGTAGATCTCATTACAAAGACTTCTATGAGACACACACCTCCACAACCTGATTGGTTGAAGTAAAGATAAACAACCAAACCCCCCCTGGCGTTCATCTAGAAGAGTCTGTGGGCGGTCCTCACACACATAAACACACATATTATATAAACTCATATCTCTGGCAAAAATTAAGGGATTTTCAAAATTCAAAAAGTATTTCAACATGATTTTAGGAGAACTTCACCGTGGTGTGGTCCAAATTGTGCTGAATTAAGTGTCCCTTTAACTTAAAAGGATAAAAACAAATAATACAATATAAGTATTATGGACAGCAAATAGTCCAAAATCCAGGGCTACTGTGGCAACTACCTTACCCACTGTTCTAACCCTAAACCTTAACACAAAACCTGAACCCTAAGCCTAACACAAACCTAACTCTTAACCCTAAACTGAAACCCTAATGCTAACCCTTACCTAACACTAAACCCTAACCATAAAACCTAACCCTAACCACTACCCTTCCCTAAACCCTAACCCGAAATACTAACCCTAATCACTACCTTACCCTAAATCCTAATCCTAAAAACTATCATATCTTAATTCCTAAAACCTAATCTTAAAACATAAACCTAAAACACAAACCCTAAACCCTAACCTTAAACCCCACTCCTACCACAAAACATAACCCATAAACCCACACCCTAATTCTTAACCTTAAACATTACCCTACCCTAAACCTCTTAACCTAAAACCTGAACCCTAAACCTAACAAACCTAATTTGTAACCCCAAACCCTAATCCTAAACTCACACCCTAATGCTAACCCTAACCTAACCCTAAACATAAAACCTGAACCCTAGCCACTACCTTACCTTAAACCTACACTTTAACCAAAACCCTAATCCTAATCCATGAACCCTAAAACCAAGCCCTAACCCTAAACTCTAACCATAACTCTAACGCTAAACCAGAATCCTAAACCCGAATTCTAAATCCTAAACCTACATCCTAACACTAAATCCTAATACTATTCCTAAACTCTAACCCCAGCACTGCATGAGGATCAGAAGCACTACATAACAAGTAATAATAACACTATATGAAAACAATTGTACTACATGAGAAATAGAAATACTGGGTGCAAAAACATAACATGAAGAACAGTAGTAGTAGTAGCAAAACATGGGGATCATTAGCACTGCATGAGGAGTAATAACACTACATTATTAGTAAAAGCACTACACAAGGAGTAATGCCATTACATAGGAGCAATAGCACTAGATGATGAGTAATAATACTACATGAGGATCAGGAGCACTACATAACAAGTAATAACACTACATGGGAAACAATTTTACGACATGAGGATCAATAGCACTACATGAGGATCAAAAGCTCTGTAGAGGAGTAATAACACTACATGAGGATCAATAAACACTGCATAATGATCAATACATAGGAGTACTAACACTACACAAGCAGAAATAGCAGTACAAAAGGATCAATAACACTACATAGGGAATAATAACACTGCTGCATGATGACACGTAGCGCCTCATGAATATCAAATGCACTTCATGAGGAATAATAGTACTACAAAGGAGTAATAACATTACATAAGGAGCAACAGCACTACATAAGGAGGAATAACACTACATGAGGATCAATAGCACTATACAAGGAACAATAGTACTACAAAGGAGTAATAACATTACATAAAGAGCAACAGCACTACATAGGGAGGAATAACACTACATGAGGATCAATAGCACTATACAAGGAACAATTATACTACAAAGGAGTAATAACATTACATAAAGAGCAACAGCACTATAGAAGGAGGAATAATACTACATGAGGATCAATAGCACTATACAAGGAACAATTATACTACAAAGGAGTAATAACATTACATAAGGAGCAACAGCACTACACAAGGAGGAATAACACTAAATGAGGATCAATAGCACTATACAAGGAACAATAATACTACAAAGGAGTAATAACATTACATAAGGAGCAACAGCACTACATAGGGAGGAATAACACTACATGAGGATCAATAGCACTATACAAGGAACAATAGTACTACAAAGGAGTAAGAACATTACATAAGGAGCAACAGCACTACATAGGGAGGAATAATACTACATGAGGAGCAATTGCAATAGCACTACATGACAAAGTAATTTTGTCCTAGTAAAAAAACTCACTGATCAGATGTATTTATTGTCTTTTTTAGGTACAATTTGATGACGTTGCTGTTTACTTCTCCAAGGATGAGTGGGACAGTTTAACATTTGAAGACAAAGCTCTGTATAAGGAGGTGATGACTGAGAATTACCAGAACCTCATGTCTGTAGGTGAGAAAATAGGAAACTTTATAGGACATGTCATTTAGCATATTATACATTATACATCATTTAATTCAAAACTCATGTGATATACAAATACAAATATAGTTTAATCACTTTCATTGTTCATATACAGGACATGCCAGAGTGACACCTACAGTCATCTCACTGATACAGCAAGGAGAAGAGCCGTATGTGAGGGGTCACCTGCCGCCTGTAGAGAATCCATTACATGACAATGCAGGTGAGTAATCACTAAACAATAACATAACAGCAGCATCATCATCATATCAGTTAGTCCTTACACAAATATTATATCCTGTTTGTTGTGTTTGGATCATGATTTGGGTTGTTGGGTCTTAATACAATTTGTTTCTTATATCAGGATAACATCTCTATGTGTGTGATAGTAACCCAGGGCTGCACTACATTGTGTGGGGGGTTTATCTCAGGATAACAGCTCTATGTGTGTGACATTAACCCAGGACTGCACTACATTGTGTGGGGGGGTTTATATCAGGATAACATCTCTATGTGTGATAGTAACCCAGGGCTGCACTACATTGTGTGGGGGGGTTTATATCAGGATAACATCTCTATGTGTGATAGTAACCCAGGGCTGCACTACATTGTGTGGGGGTTTATATCAGGATAACAGCTTTATGTGTGTGACAGTAACCCAGGGCTGCACTACATTGTGTGGGGGTTTATATCAGGATAACATCTCTATGTGTGTGACAGTAACCCAGGGCTGCACTACATTGTGTGGGGGGTTATATCAGGATAACATCTCTATGTGTGTGACAGTAACCCAGGGCTGCACTACATTGTGTGGGGGTTTATATCAGGATAACATCTCTATGTGTGTGACAGTAACCCAGGGCTGCACTACATTGTGTGGGGGTTTATATCAGGATAACATCTCTATGTGTGTGACAGTAACCCAGGGCTGCACTACATTGTGTGGGGGTTTATATCAGGATAACATCTCTATGTGTGTGACAGTAACCCAGGGCTGCACTATATTGTGTGGGGGTTTATATCAGGATAACAGCTCTATGTGTGTGACAGTAACCCAGGGCTGCACTACATTGTTTGGGGGTTTTTATATCAGGAAAACATCTCTATGTGTGTGACAGTAACCCAGGGCTGCACTACATTGTGTGGGGGTTTATATCAGGATAACATCTCTATGTGTGTGACAGTAACCCAGGGCTGCACTACATTGTGTGGGGGTTTATATCAGGATAACATCTCTATGTGTGTGACAGTAACCCAGGGCTGCACTATATTGTGTGGGGGTTTATATCAGGATAACATCTCTATGTGTGTGACAGTAACCCAGGGCTGCACTACATTGTGTGGGGGTTTATATCAGGATAACATCTCTATGTGTGTGACAGTAACCCAGGGCTGCACTATATTGTGTGGGGGTTTATATCAGGATAACAGCTCTATGTGTGTGACAGTAACCCAGGGCTGCACTACATTGTTTGGGGTTTTTTATATCAGGAAAACATCTCTATGTGTGACAGTTACCCAGGGCTGCTCTACATTGTGTGGGGGTTTATATCAGGATAACATCTCTATGTGTGTGACAGTAACCCAGGGCTGCACTACATTGTGTGGGGGTTTATATCAGGATAACAGCTCTATGTGTGTGACAGTAACCCAGGGCTGCACTACATTGTGTGGGGGTTGCACTACCAGGGCTGCACTACATTTTGTGTGTGTGTGTGTGGGGGGGGGGGTTATATCAGGATAACATCTCTATGTGTGTGATAGTAACCCAGGGCTGCACTACATTGTGTGGGGGGTTTATATCAGGAGAACAGCTCTATGTGTGTGACAGTAACCCAGGGCTGCACTACATTGTGTGGGGGTTTATATCAGGATAGCATTTCTATGTGTGTCACAGTAACCCAGGGCTGCACTACATTGTGTGGGGGTTTATATCAGGAGAACAGCTCTATGTGTGTGACAGTAACCCAGGGCTGCACTACATTGTGTGGGGGTTTATATCAGGATAGCATCTCTATGTGTGTGACAGTAACCCAGGGCTGCACTACATTGTGTGGGGGTTTATATCAGGATAACAGCTCTATGTGTGACAGTAACCCAGGGCTGCACTACATTGTGTGGGGGTTTATATCAGGATAACATCTCTATGTGTGACAGTAACCCAGGGCTGCACTACATTGTGTGGGGGTTTATATCAGGATAACATCTCTATGTGTGTGACAGTAACCCAGGGCTGCACTACATTGTGTGGGGGTTTATATCAGGATAACAGCTCTATATGTGTGACAGTAACCCAGTGCTGCACTACATTGTGTGGGGGTTTATATCAGGATAACATCTCTATGTGTGTGACAGTAACCCAGGGCTGCACTACATTGTGTGGGGGTTTATATCAGGATAACAGCTCTATATGTGTGACAGTAACCCAGGGCTGCACTACATTGTTTGGGGGTTTTTATATCAGGAAAACATCTCTATGTGTGACAGTTACCCAGGGCTGCTCTACATTGTGTGGGGGTTTATATCAGGATAACATCTCTATGTGTGTGACAGTACCCAGGGCTGCACTACATTGTGTGGGGGTTGCACTACATTGTGTGTGTGTGTGTGTGGGGGGGGGGGGTTATATCAGGATAACATCTCTGTGTGTGATAGTAACCCAGGGCTGCACTACATTGTGTGTGGGGTTCAACCCTTTTGTGTTATGTGACATGAGAGACATTTGTGAGATGTGTGGTGTCAGTAATTGTAAGGATAAGGACTGTGGGCTTAGAGTTCAGACAATTATGTATAAATGAGAGGGGTAACAAAAGAGAAAGTAGCCATGATACTTGCTTTTAGGAGAAGACACCACCCCTAGAATATTTCAAATTAGAGAACAAACATGACCAGTAGAGATACTGGGGGATTCTTGGCATCCTAAGGGACAAAACATGATCCTTAGAATTACCGTGAGTGAGTCTTCATATCTACACGCTGGGTTTTGCGGAGACACAAAGATAATTATTTTATAATTGCAGCATTTGGTACTACTTTGTGGGATTGTGGCATTGAAAGACTGTTTCCAGTCCGCTGGCCACTGATGAGTTATCCATATTTGTTGGCATAATGCCAGCACCACTTTCCCACCATCATCTTTCCTGGGCTTCTTTCAGAGTCTCATCAAATAGCCAGTTTGCCATCTTAGTTTTCTTTCTTTTTGGGTATATTCTTAGTTACTGTTTTCTGGACAATGTCATAAACTTATATCTAAAGTTCTTCCAGCCTTCTGTCTTAATATTTACCTCCTCTGTATAATCACTGGGGATATTATTTATTTTATACCTTCTTGGTCTGATGATTTTCCCTCTTTTCCTTAGTTTAGTTCAGAACTTTCCAATAAGTCTCAGTCAGCTCCAGGTCTTGTTGTTAGTTACTCCTCCATTTATGCTACAAAGTGTATAGTCAATCTGATTTCTACATTGTCCCTCTGGTGATGTCCATGTGTAGCGTAATCTCTAAGGGCCTCATTCTATGAAGGGCCATAAGAGCTGCAAGGCCGCAAGAGATGGACGAAAGCTACTTCCTTATTCTGTTCTCTTGCAGCCGAGGGCTCCGGCTAGCTTGAGGCCGGTGCCCTGTTATGCCTTGCGGCCACCCCCGCCACAGGGAAAGCCTTTGATCTTATGCAACCGCAAGAAAGCCCAGGTCGCTATTCAAATACTACGTGAACCCTTCCGTCAAGGCCATAATTAGCTAAAACCAAGCCGCAGCTTACTTACACCAAAAAGGTCCCTCAAGGCAGTAGTTGTCTTTGAGGTGTGTTTTGGTTGTTATCATGTTGGAATACTGCCCTGTGCCCAGTCTCCGAAGGGAGGGGATCATGCTCTCCTTCAGTATGTCACAGTACATGTTGGCATTCATGGTTCTCTCAATGAACTATAGTTCCCCCTATATGCATTTACCTAATGATGTCAGATGCTGCCTCCCAGATTGCTATGAATTGCATTGACCTCAGTGGGATGTGGATTAGCATGATCAGACAATGGGAACATTACTGTTCTGTGAAGAGGTTTTCAAATACGATTGTGGGGCCTATATCCATTGACATTGTGGAATATATCATACCATCTATTTAGCTTAGTTTCTGGAGGTTTGCAGATATCAGTATGTATAATGTGTATGGAAATGTGTGCATACTTACCATTAACGGATATCAGAGCAGGCTGTAGTTGATCCAGTGTTAATAATGCATCACGAGACATACGTTAGATCACAAAGCTCTCCTCTACTGTGGACTGTTGGATATTCTGTATGACAGTCAGGAAGGAGAAAATAGTTGTATTGGTAACCATAATCAAGGTACATTATAGTTGGTCGTTATTTGTTTCAGACTTACATGGGAAGTACTCACGAATGACGTGGGCACGTAGTCGTGACCCCTGAATGTTATCCACACCAGGGGGAGGTACTGGACGCTCCTCCGGTTCAAGCAGAGCATCATCAATGTTCCCCAGACAGTTGGCCTGTTCTGCTATATTGTGCAGACAACAGCAGTCCATGATGATGGGACAAACCTTAACTGGTTTATACTCCCCGCCAGTGGAATGTAGACATCTGAAGCGCATCTTCAGGAGGCCAAAGGTGCGCTCTATTACATTCCGGATTCTGGCATGGTCCGCATTGTAAATCTCCTCCCCATCTGTGTGTGGAATGCTCACAGGGGTCAAAAACCACAGCAAACACCCATATCCAGCGTCACCTGAAGGAAACAAAAATGGGAGCTGTAGATATGAATCTGATGTTGTGATGCTCGTTAAAGCATCTGTACATATACAAAATGATTCATGTGACGTTAGTTTAGGGATCTGTGGGTTGGAACTTCCTACTCCTATGACTAGGTCACATTGGGTTCAGCACATCAATAAGCTATGATGCAATGGCTCAGTCAGTGGTACTCCCTTAGTCGACACCCCTACTTTAGGGCACAGGGCAAATGAGCTCGGACAATACGACGTTGACAGAAGCTTGCCTACAGTAGCTCGCTGTTGAACTTTGGGTGGCAAATGTGCGTCGCTAAAAGAGTGCAAGTTATAGAATCTATCGCTTAACGGCCCGAACCCCTCTAACCCAAGCCCTCAGACCCCATGCCTAACCCTAACCACTGAGACCCCATGCCTAACACTCAGAACCCTAACCCTTAACCCAAAGACCCCTAACCCTAAAACCCCTAAGTCCACCCTGAAGTCCTTATCTTAACTCCTGCGCGCAGATGTCGGGTGCGCTATTGACAGACGCAATTTTGTCTATTGGCGCATGCGTCTGTGCGCATTTGTCGCCGGCTCTAAAGTTTTGTTAACCTCTTAGTCACATGCCAACGTCCTAGCATAACAGTGGAACATGATGTATATGTTAGGTAATTCGCACTTGGTTAGATATGCTTGCCTGCGATCCTTTATGGATACTCACTAAAGACTGTTAGTCCATCAAGTTCAACCTTTTTAGATCTTTTCTGATCCTTCTAATATGTGGACTTTTTGTTATTAATTGTTAATTGATCCAGAGGAAGGCAGACAAAAAAAAAACATTGAAACTTTGCCAATTGTCTCATAAAGGGAAAAAAAGCAAAATTCTTTCCTGAGCCCAGAGACTGGAGATCAAATTTCTTCCTGGATCCGTATTCCCTCGCTTGTTATCTAGGATAACATTGAATGCCCTCTTTTTATTTAAAAATATATCTCACTCCTATTTAAAGTTATCTATCCAATTCGCTGTCACCACCTCCTTTGGTAGAGAATTCCACAGTTTAACCACCCTAACTGTGAAGAACCCTTTTCTTTCTTTAAGGTGAAATCTTTTTTCCTCTAACCTCAAGGGATGTCTTCTTGTCAGTTGAAAATCTCTTGCTACAAAAAGTTCACTTGGCAAAGCCTTATATTGACCTTGGATGTATTTAAATAAGGTAATCATTTCCCCTTGTAGATGCCATTTTTCTAGGGAAAATAAGCTTAATTTGGTTAGTCTTTCTTCATAACTTAGCCCCTCCATTCCTCTTATTAGTTTTGTTGCCTTTCTCTGTACTTTTTCCAGCTCTAAAATGTCCTTTTTATGAAGTGGTGGCCAAAATTGTACTCCATATTCCAAATGAGGGCGTACTAGGGATTTGTTTAGTGGTAGAATTATATTTGCTTCCCTGGCTTCTATACCCTTCTTAATACATGCTACTATTTTACTTGCCTTTGCAGCTGCTGTTTGGCATTGAGCACTGCTACCTAGGTGGTTGTCCACAAGTTTTCCCAAATCCCTTTCAATATCAGATACCCCTAGATTTGCTCCATTAAGATTATAAATTGCATGGCTATTTTACCTTCCCAAATGCATAACCTTACATTTATTTGTATTAAATCTCATCTGCGGATTAGCTGCCCATTTGTCTAATTTATGCTAATCCCTTTGTAGGGAAAGTACATCATTATCTGAATTAATTACCTTGCACAACGTTGTGTCATCAGCAAAATTGAGACACTACTTTCGAGTCCTACTTCTATATCATTAATAAATATGCTAAAAAGGAGAGGACCTAATACTGAACTTTGAGGAACCCCCATTTACCACATTAGTCCAATCAAAGTATGTTCTATTTACAACAACCCTTTGCTTCCGGTCTTTTAGCCAGCTCTCGGTCCATAAGCAGATATCTACTGCAATTCCTGTATCCCTTAGTTTGCTCAAAAGTCTCCCATGTGGCACTGTTTCAAAAGCCTTTGCAAAATTCAAAAAGACTACATCCACTGAGTTGCCCTTATCCAAGTTCCTACTAACCTCCTCATAGAAACTAATTAGATTGATCTGACATGACCTATCCTTCATAAATCCGTGTTGACTGCTACCTATGATCTTGTTCAAATAGACATTGTATACTGTCCCTTATTAACCCTTCTAAAAGCTTCCCAACTACAAATGTGAGGCTCAGTGGTCTATAATTCCCCAGATTTTCTCTTGCTCCCTTCTTAAATATAGATATCACCTCTACTTTTCGCCAGTCATCTGGTAGCGACCCTGTGGTGAGTGAGTCTTGAAAGATTAGATATAATGGTTTGGCAATTACAGAACCCATCTCCCTCAGTACCCTTGGATGTATTCCATTAGGACCTGGGGCTTTATTAAAATTTATTTTCTCCAATCTCTTTTGGATTTCTTCCTGCGTTAACCAATTATTTAGTGATGGTAGTGTAGCCCCATTTTGTTGCGGTGTCCCAACCACTGGTACCTCCCTTGTGTAGCTCATCTGCCCTTTCTTGGTCACTAATTATTATTTAGCTCATCTGCCTTTTCCTGGTCACTATTTATCAGTAATGTTCCTATAGCTTCCTTCCTCGCCTTCTTCCCATTAATATATTTTAAATATATTTTAGGGTTAGTCTTACTTTCCCTTGCAACTGACTTCTCATTTTCTATTTTAGCCAGTCTAATAGCCCTTTTGCATCCCTTGATTTCCTTATAGTCATATAAAGCTGCCTCTGTTCCCTCCTTCTTGTATAATTTAAATGCATGTTTCTTTTTCCTTATCATGATCTTTAAGTCATTGTTAAGTCACGTGGGATGTGATTTACTCCTTTTCATTTTAATTCCACATAATACATGCCGATGAGTATGTATATTTAGAAAGGATTTGAATGTTGTCCATTTATTTTCAGTATTTTTCCCTGTAAGTTCTTTATCCTTGTCTATATGTTGTAGCCCTTTTAAAATTTATAGTTTTTGTTGGCCCCTTACAACTCTGTTTTTTGTTTCCAATCGAAAATGAGACTGTGTTGTGATCACTGTTCTCCAAGGGTTCCCCTATTTTTACATTTGATATTATATCAATATTACTTGTCATGACTAAATCAAAAATGGCCTCATTTCTAGTAGGTTCTTGTATTACCTGGGTCAGATAATGATCCCTGAGTGTACTCAAGAACCTGCTCCCCTTAGCGTAGCTGCTGGTCTCATTTATCCAGTTTATTTTAGGGTAATTTAAGTCTCTCATTATTCGAACTTGCCTGTGCTTAGCTGCACTTCCAATCTGTAACAATAATTGTATTTCCTCACCTTCAATTATATTTTGGGGTCTATAGCATACTCCCACCAATAAGCATTTAGAATTAGTTTCTCCACTATTTAGCTCAACTCACAAAGATTCAATGTTGCTGCTAGTTCCACCATAAATATCTTCTCTGACTATAGGCTTAAATTCAGGCTTAACATACAGACAAATCCCTCCTCCTCTTTTACCGTTTCCCCTATCTTTCCTAAATAAGTTATAATTATCCAAATTAACTGTCCAGTCATGAGATTCATCCCACCATGTTTCAGTAATGCCTATTAAGTCGCATTTTTTTGTACTGCTAATAATTCTAGCTTGCCCATTTTCCCAGGCAAAATTCTTGCATTAGCAAGCATACACTTTATGTTGCTATGGCTCTGCCGTTGTAAAGTGCTTGCCACTGTATTTGAGGCCCCTATTAATACCTCCCTACTGTCTATTGTAACCCTCCCCCTTTTCCTCCCCATGGGTAAATAATTAATCCCTTTCCCTATCTACCCTTTCTACCCCTATACTTCTATATAGTCCCTCCCCCAACCTACAAGTTTAAAAACTCCCCCAGCCTTTCTACCATCTTATCCCCTAGCACAAAAGCTCCCTCATCATTAAGGTGTAATCCATCCCTGCTATAGAGATTGTACCGAAGTGAGAAGTCAGCCCAGTGCTCTAAAAACCCCAAACCCTCTGCACCACTTTTTTAGCCACGCATTAACCTCCCTAAGCTCCTTCTGTCTCCCTGGGCTAGCACGTGGCACTGGTGGTATCTCAGAAAATACTACCTTGGAGGTCCTTGCTTTAAGCTTATTCCCTGGTTCTATAAAATCATTCTTTAGAACACTCCATCTTCCACTTACTTTATCATTGGTACCAATATGTACCAAGACCGCCGGTTCATTTCCAGCCCCTCCCAATAATTTATCAGCCCGATCCACAACATGCCGAACCCGAGCACCCGGGAGACAGCAAACTGTTCGATTGCTGGGATCTGGGTGACGAATCACCCTGTCTACCTTCCTAATAATAGAGTCCCCTACCACCAAAACTTTTTTTTTGCTTTGCCTATGCTGCCTTTCCACTCCTCCAGTAGAACTGTTCTCCCGGCTGTGAGAGGGAACAGCTCTATCTGGCATTGCCATTCCTGAATGGATATCCCCAACAGTTTCACTCAATCTGGCAAATCTGTTGGTGTTTGCCAACTCAGAACTGGCTTAACTCCTCCTCCTGTTCCCCCTGATTCCCCTTCTAACTGTAACCCAGCTCTCCAATTTAAGATTCCAGAGAGGCAACAAGCTCACACCTGTCACAGAGGTATGGATCCTGGATCAGTTGCTCCAGCAGTTCATACATATGCCAAGATGTACACTGAGAGAGGTTGCCACTGGACTGACTCATGATTATCAGTTACAAAAATACAGTGAGAAAACAATCCAATTTATTTGTATAAAAATTGCTTTTCTACACCTTAACCTAAACAAAACAAAAAAAATATTTATTTTTGTTTTCTATTACTTCTTATAATATCCCTTTTCTTTGAATTCCCTCGTTTTATTTAATCTCCTACACACTAACTACACTTATACTAGAAATGATTGCAAGCTCCCAAGCTCGCTCTTCCCTTGTTAAAATAGAAGCTGCCTACTCACATGTACAATGATAAACGAGCACAGGAAACACTGCACTGCCTCACAGAACTGATAAAAAAAAAATATCTTGCTAATTACCGCAGCTGTCTATCCTGGTGGATTTCACCATTGGAATTGCTCACTGGTGTATCTGAGCTTGATCATGTTATGAATTTCCCTGATCATGTATTGGTTTAGCCAGTTTAATTTGTAACCCCTAATGTTCTGGCCCATATTTTAATTTGGGCCCATGCTACTTGATTTATGTAATGTGGCATTTAAATATAGCCACTATTCGTGTTCCCAAATGTAGATGTGATGTAAATCAGATGATGTTGATATGTTTAGGGGACACATTCTAGCCTTTGTGAGTGCTAAAGGGTTAATATGGCAGCCATATTGAGGATTTACATGACAATAAAACATATCTTTTATTTTCATATTTGATCATTGGGGATTGTTGTGCCAGTAATTCGAATGCCTTTTATTGCTTCATCAATACTTTTAGAGCCCTTGCAGCCCTATTTCATTCTAAACCCGTAAGTGCTTTGTGAGACCCGCAACGGATGCGGCCTTAAATGTAATATATATCCGGGCGCGAATCACGGCCTTGAGACTCAAGGCCGTGACATTCAGGTGCCCTCGCAAGCTGGAAGGGGATCGGACTAGCCGAGACCGGCCCGAACCATCCAATAGCAGAATAACGCAGTGCCCCACAAGTCTCACAGCCAATCACTTACAGGATAGACAATTTGATTTACAGTCGGAGGTTATAAATCTGATACACACCGATGCCTTGACTATGTTGTGATTTCTGCCGAAGTAGCATGCAGTTCCTGGAGCTTGTTAGATTATTGGAGCAGGACTGTTGGAGGGAGGTACGTAACTTTACTATAAAGTTGCGGTGGATGTTCTTTTTATGTGTTTACTGTTAGTACATTTACTGAGTACAATGTAAAGAAGTAAAATTGCTTTTTTTTATTGCTAATAGGTTTTTTGATTTTGAATGGGATTTTGTCCGGCAAGGAGTTGTTTGGATGGAGGTAAGTTGCATTGTACATACTTTTCATCCAATCAAGCGGTGTTTTATATTCTTTTTAGGTTTTTACACTTCTTACATTTACTGAGTACACTGGAGAGAAGTACAATTGTGTTTTTTATTATTTATAGGTTTGGAGAGGAGGTGTTTGTGGAAAGAGGAGTTTGGTGGAGTGAGGTAAGTTTTTTTTTATTTTTTTCTGTTTTGTATTCTAATTCATATGTTTCTACACTTAAGACCTACACATATTTCTAGATTACACATATTTGCAAGACACATAGGTGTCACAACCTGCTTCTTAAATGGGGACCATGTAGTGCGTACTTCCTCTGGTACAGAAGATGGCTTCGGGATAGGGAACATGCCCAGGAATATGTGCAGATGATAATGCAGACATATATTAGTGGCCTCAGACATGGGCCACTCCCCACACATGATAGAAGCACACAGTAAATAGCCGCATACCTTGTATATATGCGAACTGGTTATTTGGTCATTGGTTATGAAAGTTTGGATCTAGCGTGTTTCATCAGCACCACTCAGGTTCAGAGTCAGAGGTGCTGTACACCCCTCCCACTGCTCTGTCACAATCTCTGTCCACTTAAGGTGAATTACTACAGTTACAACAATGATAAACAAGCAGAAAGAGTGTTATAGGCGATCAGAATGGGGGACGGGGGGGGGGAGCAGGCAAACTCACTCAAACATCTCTTAATTTCTCTTTCTTTTCTTTTCAGGTGGTGATGGAGGGAGAGGAGCAGAGGGGAGAGGAGGGGAAAGTTGGGGGAGAGGAGGGGAGGAGTGAGGAGGTAGGAGGAGAAGAAGAGGAGGAGAAGGGAAGAGAAGAGGAGGAGAAGAGGAGGAGAAAGGGAGGAGAGAGGAGAGGAGAGTAGGAGGAAGGAGTAGGGAGGAGAGAGGAGGAAGGAGTAGGGAGGAGGAAGGAGTAGGGAGGAGAGAGGAGGAAGGAGTAGGGAGGAGAGAGGAGGAAGGAGTAGGGAGGAGAGAGGAGGAAGGAGTAGGGAGAAGAGAGGAGGAAGGAGTAGGGAGGAGAGAGGAGGAAGGAGTAGGGAGGAGAGAGGAGGAAGGAGTAGGGAGGAGAGAGGAGGAAGGAGTAGGGAGGAGAGAGGAGGAAGGAGTAGGGAGGAGAGAGGAGGAGGAGTAGGGTGGAGAGGAGGAGTAGGGTGGAGAGGAGGAGTAGGGTGGAGCAGAGGAGTAGGTTGGAGAGGAGGAAGAGGGTGGAGAGTGGATTAGGAGAGGGTCCTCAACCCCAGACGGGGGAGCAAGAGGCTGGCGGCAGGTCCAGGGCCCACAATTATAGCAGGGAGGAGAATATGGTCCTCCTGGAGGCAATACGTGACCGCCCCGTCATCACCACAGGGTGAAGGGAAGTTAAGGCTGGGCCCAGGGCTAATGCTTGGCAGCAGGTGCTCCATTTGGTTAATAGTGTGGACGGAGTCTGCGGTCAATAAAACACAGATTTGATTACATCAGGGCCGTGGTGAGGAGGAAGATGGCGCAGAAGGACGGAGGGTCACTTACCTTGGCCATGAGAGGATTGCAAGGGCCATTATTGCATCCTCGGCCGCAGCTGGAGTTTCAGCCCCGGTGGACCAGCAGGACCCAGCCTCCATGGCAGGTGAATATTGTCATGAATCACCCAGTGGCCATATTGGATTTGGTGTGAACTATGCTGGGGCCATTTTGTGACTGGCAGCAGTGGCCATCTTGGGGCTGGGTTATATTCCACATGCTGTTGCCATGTGGAAGAACAAAAGGTTTGGGCTCACAAAGTCACTGCTTGTGAATGGTATGAATAGGGGGTTCCACTGTCACCATTAAATAAAGTCAGCATTACTGCATAAAATGGATTGACGTGGAAAACTTGCCCCACCCTGATACCATGTGGGAATGGGGAAATATGGTTTGGGTTGTAATGATTAATTACAGTATAAGCTTGTATATAGTATCATGGAGTGATTGTATTTAGTTAACCATCCCCCATTAGGTAAACACTGAGGCAGGAGCTGAGCGAGATCCTGAACAAGATAAACCTCACAGGGTGTCGCCAGGACTTGAACAAAGAGCTAGTAGGGGTTTCCCCAGGGGCATAGTCCAGGAGGAAAAACAGGAAGTGTTCACTGGTAGAGTCTGGGTTAGAATGAGCTTTGGTAGCCACGCCTGGGGTTGGCCCATGGGAGGAGTCTCATGGTTCCCATGTAGGGACCCTGCCTGATTGGCCAGAGGCAGTTAGGGGCTCACTAAAGGTAGCCCCTCCTGGTAATTTTGTATGCCTGTTTAAAAGATGTTGTTTTCCAAATAAAGATGTTCATAATTTTCATCAAGACGTGGTGTGTAGATGTATTATTTACCCGGGGACATATGCTTGCAGTAAGATTCGTCAGACTTACTGTCAATATTGCTCAGTCTAAACCAAGGGCTGAAACATGATGTTCCTGTAATCAAAACGGCTCCGGTCCAGAGTAACCCAAATCCGGTCAGCAGACCCCAGCAAGAGAGTGGGTCGTGACAAATATGACATACCCCAACATGCCACCACATGTGTATCACACACACACTACACATGTACATGATGACCAACAAGGACACTGACATGTCGGCTCCATGAAATTAACAAGGGATAGATGGATGCATTATTAAATTTATGATGCTGACAAATCACTGTCATTCCTGGTCACCACAACAGTAATCAAGCAATAGAGCAGGTGTGTCCAAACTCGGGCCTGGAGGGCCACACACATGCCTGCATTTGATGATAACCCTGCTGCGCACAGGTGATTCAGTCGCTTCTTCAGTCATCCTGATTGACTCACCTGTGCACAGAAAGGATATCTTCCAATCCAGGACAGAGTTTGGACACCCCTGTATCAGAGAGTCCATGTATTGGTGTGCCAGTGCAGCCTATGCAGTTACAAACAGCAGCCGTAATACAGATAGCGTTGTGAGCCGAGAACCATCAAGAACAGAAACCTAAGAATAGATAACAGCTAGTATAAGATAGCTACTCAGAGTTGCAAAGAGGAGAATCATCCATATTCAAGGCTAGATGTCACATATGTCACATATCAATGTGCTAATCAACATACTAATGACATGTACCTTTCTTCTCTATCTCTCAGCATCCAGGAGGAGGTCTGGGTCCTCTGACCGGCCAGAGGCGGCGGGGGCATCGGCCCCCGACCAGGAACATCCGGTCGAGGGGGAGGAGGAAGAAAGATCGGAGGGCCCTAGGTGAAAGGATGGACAGGTCATTGACCTGGGAGACTCATCTGCCACAAGCCCTGGAACATTTGACCCAACTATGCCCATCCTCCAGAGACTTTCGCTAGCTCTGGGGCCCTCCCACGACCTTGGGACGACACCTCCTTCCCCACCCAGCAGTGTGCTGACCTGGTCGCCACCGGGCCTAACACCGATGTCACCCCAGGCTCCAGCTGGGGACCAGACCCTCCCCACTACACCTCCTTACCAGGCCCACCCAGGAGGAGTGACCTCACCACAGAGCCAGGCTGTGCAGGTGGAGATGCTGGTTGTCATGCAGTGCATTCAGGGCATTATGCAGGGGCAGCTGTCCAGCATGCAGAGGATGGAGGCTAGCATTCAGGGGATGGAGGCCAGCCTGCTCCAGATGGCGGCCAGCATCTCTGCCCACAATTCTCATGTGACGCACTCCCTGGCCAGGCTGTCCAGGGAGGTGAGGAGGCACCATTTCACATCTGAGCACCTTCAGGTCAGGCTGCTCAGGCAGGAGATGGTCCCCAGCCCACCATCGACGGGGATCTCCCAGTCCCCCCGTCAGGAGCAGCCTGGCCCCTCCTCTCCTTCCATTATGTGTCCGCCACCTGCATTCCAGCTGCCTTGCACCGCCCCCCCCCCCCCACACCAGCACCACCAGTGGGGAGACGGAGGATCGGCACAGATAATGTGGGTCCTGGGCCCAAGCGGAGGAGGACATAGGGCCTCATTCGATTGCAATGTGGCCAATTGCTTATGGCTCAATATCAGCACAGAGCATATTTCTTTTACAGATGTTTGTAGTTAGTGAACTTCTATGCAAAAGCAAGCTCTTCACTAACTACAAACTTCTGTAACTAAATATATGCTCTGTGCTTATATAGAGCCCTATTCAATTGGCCAAATCGCAATTGAATGACGCCCATAGGGTCTGCAGACATATTTTTGCCTTCTCAACAGCACTCCTCAGTGACCATCAATTAGTGACAGGTTAAACAGAACACAACGGGCCTCATTCAAATGCGATTTAGCCAACTGAATAGGGGTCTTTATAAGCACATAGCATATATTTTTAAACAAAGTTTTTAGTTAGTAAACTTCTATCCAAAAGCAAGGTCTTCACTAACTAAAAACTTCTGTCAAAAAAATGTGCTTATAAAGAGCCCTATTCAATTGTCCAAATCGCATTTGAATGAGGCCCAACGTGTCCAAAGAGAAGAGGATCATAGACCATGTAATGGGAGGTAGCCATTTGCATACCAAGGGCCTCATTCAATTGCAATTTGGCCAATTGAATATAAGCACAGAGCATATTTTTTGAACAGATGTTTTTAGTTAGTGCACTTCTATCAAAAAGCAAGGTCTTCACTAACTAAAAACCTCTGTCCAAAAAATATGCTCTGTGCTTATATTCAATTGGCCAAATTGCAATTGAATCAGGCCCGAAATATCACCATCACAAAGGCCAAGATCCAAAACTCTGGAGCTGGGCTAGATTCAGTTAGTAGTGTGACCAATAAATTGTCACCAAGGAGTGCTTATGAGAAGAAATGCTGCATGCCCTATGATGTTTTCAGGCCTTATTTTGTAGGTTTTGTCTTTTTTTGCTTCTCTCTTTTTGTTTTTTCAGGTCCATGAAGGCATCTCCTGCATTTGCAAGCATTGTGGAGGAATTCTATGAGGTGTAAGGTTTTCCCAGTGCCTCTCAGGTAGACATGCCTTCAATGACAACCCCCCTTAACATGTAGCTCCCACAATCTTAAAGCTATCATATTGCCAGATATCTCAGACATGCTTGTTGTTAGCTTAAATGTAGACTAATACCGCTATGGCGGTGGACTTGCAAAGTCTCACAATGGCATGTTAATGACAGCCAGCATTAATATGTGCACTAGTGAAGCATGTGATCCTGACCACAATATCTGAGAACAGATCCTTGGGTCTCATGTAAGTAACAATGAATCTGGCTGCTGACCTTTGTGTCCTCTCCGTATTAATGGCTATTTGCCCATACTACTGATTATCCACAGACCTAGTTAATAGTAATGCTTGCAGATGGGAATCAGGGGAGTTGGTATATTGGTACAGTATTTAGAACTGTACTGTACATACATTGTGATTCTTTTTTTTTTTTTTTTGATCCTCCTCCGCCTTTTTTTATTTGACCACTTATTTCAGATTTTGGTTTGGTCAACACACTGTATCTGTGAAACTGGATTGGATTACACAGTCCAGAGGTTGAATCATCTGTTTCATTAAACAGATCTAGTTACAAGTTGTAAGTGCTATGCACATAAATGGTTTCTTCAGTTAAATGGAGAGATTTGTGATGATCCTTTTTTTTAAATCAGATTCCGGTTGCAGCGGTGTAGTGACCACATGTGACCCTGGTAGATGCTATGCGTCATGCTTATTCTAGACTATTAGATTGGCCCCTGTAGGTTTTCCCTTTTTTCCAGCCTCTTGCTCTCCCAGGACCCGCCAGCACCACACCCATGATATTAATGCAGTTTTGACCACTGCTGATTGTGGTCTGTCTAGCAAATAAAGCTTTGTTATACTGTTATGTGAATGCCCAATCTTGACCACTGCTGATTGTGGTCTGTCTATCAAATAAAGCTTTGTTATACCGTTATGTGAATGCCCAAACTTGACCACTGCTGATTGTGGTCTGTCTATGAAATAAAGCTTTGTTATACCGTTATGTGAATGCCCAATCTTGACCACTGCTGATTGTGGTGTGTGTACAAAATAAAGCTTTGTTATACCGTTATGTGAATGCCCTAACTTGACAACTGCTGATTGTGGTCTGTGTAAAAAAATAAAGCTTTGTTAGACTGTTCTGACTGTGTCCATGTGTTATGAATATTTTGGGTTCTGTGACATCCACATGCATTACATTGGTGTCACATTCCTATAGATGTAAACTGATGAGCCCTAGTTAACATGCAATAGATCAATACATATAAAACTGTTGAAGAGTCAGAATAGCTTTAGATATCATATGATCCCAAATATCAGATCTACTAATAATATAGGGTTAATACCCAGGACAAGTCTGATTAGCGATACTGTGGAGTAGGAACATTCCCCTGAGGGCCTACAATGAATAGGACAGGTGACACTGGAGTGGTTTGCCAGTTCCTTTTCTAGTTGATTGGGATTAGTCTGACCTCTCTGCTAAGATGTACTCACCTACACTGGCCCTACGCGGTATAGCTCACAGCTTCATTGGAGTACACAAGCCCCTTCACCAACACACTTAGCATATGTGTGAATACAGTTAGTTGCCCAATAATGAACACGCATTGGCTAAATATCCTTTGGTTATCATATGTTGTAATGGTCATGCACATGCCAATATGACAAACCATGCTGCAAGATGCAGAATATGATTAAAGCCACGCTACCCAATTCAATAGCAAGAGTAAAACATGAGTCAGGTCATATGAACCCTTTGCCATGCACATTAGCACTATTGTGATCCCTGAAATCTTTATCTAATTGCATATACCAAATGTAGATGTGATGAGCGAGTTGTAACACAATTATTTTGCTAATTACACTGCCACATGGCATATATCAAGTAGCAGGGAAACATTTTAATGTATGTTGTTCAGTTCTTCAGTTGGGTCCGACTCTCTGTGACCCTATGAGCTGCAGCACATTCAGCTAGGTCTCTGCCTGTGCTGTTATCCACGGTTTGCATGCTAAATATACTGGTGTGGTTTGTCAGTTCCTTCTCAAGTGGATTGGACCTTGTCTGATCTCTCTGCTATGACGTGCCCACCTACAGTGGCTCTACATGTTATACCTCACAGCTTCATTCAGGCACACAAGCTCCTTCACCACCACCACTTAGCAATGCTGAAGGGGACCAGGGGAACATACACCACACATATCTACTCTGACCCATCAGGAACGACCGCAAGCACAAAGGCAGACTGTCCAGAGGTTTAAGGATCGACAGCAAACTCACCGCCATCAGGGATAATCTCCGCTACGCCCATCCTGGAATGTTCCATGCCATTGGTGGTAGCCATGTGCCAGATGTCTAGCCATTCCCATTTGGTGAACTTCCAATCTGTTCTGCTATATATCAATTTACATGGGTGAGGGTTGCTAAGTGGTGGTGGTGAAGGGGCTTGTGTACCTGAATGATGCTGTGAGCTACTGTAGGTGGGAAGGTCATAGCAGAGATATACGAGACAAAAATACGAGACCTCGCAAAAATACGACCTTAATGGACGAAACGCGCGCACCTGAAAACATTAAAAACAAAATAAATACACACAAAAAATACATAAAAAGCTTACCCACAGCAAGTGGGGGCACCCAGGACCTCTGCAAGTGAAGTTACACCTCAATTTAAGTCCAAATACACACACGAAAATCCCCTAAGCGAGAGAAAAAATGGCAGCCGAAAAAAGCGAAAACGAGGCTACAGCACCAAGCACATATGGCTTTTCCAAAAAGCCGTACGAGGTAAAGATACACTTTTACTAAGGACAGAAAATCATACACACCAGCGTCACATACACATTCGCGCCATTTCACAACACTAACACAATGCGGAAGTACACAGCTGCACTAACGGCTTTACCTCACGCACCACATTTACACTACACACAGCACACATTGCTGACACACCTCAGCTCCAGAACCGTGCTAACCTACATTGGATGCTGCAGGAACATAGAAACAGATTGTCAGCTCTTCAGCACAATGCTTCCTGCATATATTACTTAGGAATAGGTAAAGTATATTACTTTATTAATGTATTCATTATTTCATTGGCATTCAACAATACATATACCCCCAAAAAAACCTCTAATAACAACACAAAAAAAAAACAGCCTCGCAATGAGCGCCGAAGGTCCTCACGGTAAAAAATGGATAAAACAACATTCCCTGCCTAACGATTTCATGCCAGTCATTTTTTGACGGGCAATTCGCTAGTAATACATATAATTAACCCTGTCACTCATGGGAGTCAATACAGACCTCCATAAACCCATAATTAACCCTGTCACTCATGGGGGTCAATACAGACCCCCATAAACCTATAATTAACCCTGACACTCATGGGGGGCAATACAGACCCTCATAAGCACTTAATTAACCCCCTCACTCATGGGGGTCAATACAGACCCCCATAAACCCATAATTAACCCTGTCACTCATGGGGGTTAATACAGACCCCCATAAACCCTTAATTAACCCTGTCACTCATTGCGGGGAAATACAGACCCTCATAAGCACTTAATTAACCCCCTCACTCATGGGGGTCAATACAGACACTCATAAACCCCTAATTAACCCAGTCACTCATGGGGGTCAATACAGACCACCATAATACATATACAGTCAGGTCCATAAATATTGGGACATCGACACAATTCTAAACGTTTTGGCTCTATACACCACTACAATGGATTTGAAATGAAACTAACAAGATGTGCTTTAACTGCATACTTTCAGCTTTAATTTGAGGGTATTTACACCCAAATCAGGTGAACGGTGTAGGAATTACAACAGTTTGTATATGTGCCTCCCACTTTTTAAGGGACCAAAAGTAATGGGACAATTGGCTGCTCAGCTGTTCCATGGCCAGGTGTGTGTTATTCCCTCATTATCCCATTTACAAAGAGCAGATACAAGCTCCAGTGTTCATTTCAAGTGTGCTATTTGCATTTGTTGCTGTTAACTCTCAATATGAGATCCAAAGAGCTGTCACTATCAGTGAAGCAAGCTATCATTAGGCTGAAAAAACAAAACAAACCCATCAGAGAGATAGCAAAAACATTAGGTGTGGCCAAATCAACTGCTTGGAACATACTTAAAAAGAAAGAACGCACCAGTGAGCTCAGCAACACCAAAAGACCCGGAAGACCACGGAAAACAACTGTGGTGGATGACCTAAGAATTATTTCCCTGGTGAAGAAAACACCCTTCACAACAGTTGGCCAGATCAAGAATACTCTCCAGTAGGTAGGTGTATGTGTGTCAAAGTCAACAATCAAGAGAAGACTTCACCAGAGTAAATACAGAGGGTTCACCACAAGATGTAAACCATTGGTGAGCCTCAAAAACAGGAAGGCCAGATTAGAGTTTTCCAAACACCTAAAAAAGCCTTCACAGTTCTGGAACAACATCCTATGGACAGATGAGACTAAGATCAACTTGTACCAGAGTGATGGGAAGAGAAGAGTATGGAGACGGAAAGGAACTGCTCATGATCCAAAGCATACCACCACATCAGTGAAGCATGGTGGTGGTAGTGTCATGGCGTGGGCATGTATGGCTGCCAATGGAACTAGTTCTCTTGTATTTATTGATGATGTGACTGCTGACAAAAGCAGCAGGATGAATTCTGAAGTGTTTTGGGCAATATTATCTGCTTATATTCAGCCAAATGCTTCAGAACTCATTGGACAGCGCTTCACAGTGCAGATGGACAATGACCCAAAGCATACTGCAAAAGCAACCAAAGAGTTTTTTTAGGGAAAGAAGTGGAATGTTATGCAATGGCCAAGTCAATCACCTGATTTGAATCCGATTGAGCATGCATTTCACTTGCTGAAGACAAAACTGAAGGGAAAATGCCCCAAGAACAAGCAGGAACTGAAGACAGTTGCAATAGAGGTCTGGCAGAGCATCACCAGGGATGAAACCCAGCGTCTGGTGATGTCTATGCATTCCAGACTTCAGGCTGTAATTGACTTCAAAGGATTTGCAACCAAGTATTAAAAAGTGAAAGTTTGTTTTATGACTGTTAATCTGTCCCATTACTTTTGGTCCCTTAAAAAGTGGGAGGCACATATACAAACTGTTGTAATTCCTACACCGTTCACCTAAATACCCTCAAATTAAAGCTATAAGTCTGCAGTTAAAGCACATCTTGTTAGTTTCATTTCAAATCCATTGTGGTGGTGTATAGAGCCAAATAGTTTAGAATTGTGTCGATGTCCCAATATTTATGGACATGACTGTAATTAACCCTGTCACTCATGGGGGTCAATACAGACCCCCATAAACCCATAATTAACCCTGTCACTCATGGGGGTCAATACAGACCACCATAAGCCAATAAATAACCCTGGCACTCATTGGGGTCAATACAGACCTCCATAAACCCATAATTAACCCTGTCACTCATGGGGGTCAATACAGACCCCCATAAACCTATAATTAACCCTGACACACATGGGGGTCAATAAAGACTCCCATAAGCACTTAATGAACCCGGTCACTCATGGGTGTCAATACAGACCCCATAAACCCATAATAAACCCTGTCACTCATGGGGGTTAATACAGACCCCCATAAACCCTTAATTAACCCTGTCACTCATGGGGGGCAATACAGACGCTCATAAGCACTTAATTAACCCCCTCACTCATGGGGGTCAATACAGACATTCATAAACCCCTAATTAACCCAGTCACTCATGGTGGTCAATACAGTCCCCCCTAACAACTTAATTAACACTGTCACTCATGGGGGTCAATACAGACCCCCATAAACCCATAATTAACCCTGTCACTCATGGGGGTCAGTACAGACCATCATAAGCCAATAAATAACCCTAGCACTCATGGGGATCAATACCGACCCCCATAAAACCTTTTTAACCCTGTCACTCATGGGGGTCAATACAGACCCTCATATGCACTTAATTAACCCTGTCACTCATGGGGGTCAATACAGACCCCCATAAGCCCTTAATTAACCCTGTCACTCATGGGGGTCAATACAGACCCCCATAAGCCCTTCATTAACCTTGTCACTCATGAGGGTCAATACAGACCCTCATAAGCACTTAATTAACCCCCTCACTCTTGGGGGTCAATACAGACACCCATAAACCCCTAATTAACCCAGTCACTCATGGGGGTCAATACAGACCCCCATAATACATATAATTAACCCTGTCACTCATTGTGGTCAATACAGACCCCCATAACAACTTAATTAACACTGTCACCCCACCAGTCCCAAACGGGTATATTATGACCCTTATGGGGCTATTACAACCCAACATTAACCGCATTAATGGTCCTCAAGGAACATCATGACACTAAATATAAACACTACACTGCATTATACCCCCCCAATAGAACATTAAATCTAAACTAACCCCCCTCTACACTAACCTATTAACACCTACACTACCTACCTACACTACCTACCTACCCCCTAATAAACCCCCACCACTCTAATTACAGAAAATTAAAAAAAATCACAAAAGTGAAAAATAAAAAAAGGAACATTACCGAAAATTAAAAAATACATTCACAACCCCCCCCCCCCCACTACAGAAAAAAAAATTACACACCTGAAAAGGAAATACATAGAATACATACAATACAATACAAATACAATACAATACAATACCCCCCAATCTATCTAATATAGAATATATCCTATCTATCTAAAATACATCACCCAATCTATCTAATATACAATACATCCTATCTATCTAATATACATCCCCCATCTATCTAATATACAATAAATACTATCTATCTAATATACTTCCCTTAATCTATCTAATATACATTACATCCTATCTATCTAATATACATCCCCCAATCTATCTAATATACAATACATCCTATCTATCTAAAATTCATCCCACAATCTAATATACAGTACATCCTATCTATAGAAAATACGTCCCCCTATCTAACATACAATAAATGCTATCTATATATAAAATACTCTAATTCTAAACTAAAATAAAATAATTAAGACCACTTACCTTTGCAGATATCTTTTCAGATCAGCAACCTAGGGAAAAGAAAAATTAGTGCAACACATTTACAGAAAAAAAAATAAACATTCTAAATATTCTACTCACCTTTCCAGCATGTCCTCGTCCTTCTTCGTTTCTTCTCCGTCGCGGCCCCTGTTAAAAAAAAAAAATAACATTAGTACAAATACTTAAACATAAAACAAAATAAAATAAACATAATCTACATTGTACTTACCTCCCTGCAATGTCTCCGGCCTCCTCCTCTTCTGCCCCGCCCTGGAACCGCGATCTAAAAATAAAAATGTATATCCCATTGTGATTGGCTGAAGGCATCTGCGCCTTGTGATTGGTTTAAATAAAGAGTGACAGGTGCATTATCCAATCAGAGTGGGATTTTGGGGTGTATCCCTTTCTCATTGGCTCACACATTGGGGTCTTCTGATTGGCTGAAGTTGATAGAGAGCGTTTTTATCCAATCAGAAGCCGCCATTGCCAATTTTCTTCTAGAAATCTTCGCAGGAGGCTCATTAGCGTCGGGGACATCCGCAAGTGCGAATCCCAGTTAGTTTTTTATTATTTTTTTATTTTACAGCGCAGATTGTTTCAGGGCCCAGCTGGCCCACAAGAGGAGGAGGTCGGGGACATCGCGGGGAGGTAAGTACACTGTATATTATGTTTATTTTATGTTTAGGTATTTGTACTAATGTAATGTTTTTTTTCAACAGGGGCCGCGCCGGAGAAGAAGAAAAGAAGAAGGACGGGACATGCTGGAAAGGTGAGTAGAATATTTATAATATTTAGAATGTTTATTTATTTTCTGTAAACGTGTTGTAGTAATTTTTTTTCCCCCTAGGTTGCTGATCTGAAGGGACATCTGCAAAGGTAAGTGGTCTTCATTTTTTTATTTTAGCTTAGAATTAGAGTATTTTATATAGAGATAGCAGTTATTGTATGTTAGATAGGAGTATGTATTTTATATAGATAGGATGTATTGTATATTAGATTGTGGGATGTATTTTAGATAAATAGGATGTTGTGTATATTAGATAGATTGGGGGATGTATATTAGATAGATAGGATGTATTATATATTAGATTGTGGGATGTATTTTAGATAGATAGGATGTATTGTATATTAGATAGATTGAGGGATTTATAATAGATAGATAGGATATATTGTATATTAGATTGTGGGATTTATTTTAGATAGATAGGATGTATTGTATATTAGATTGTGGGATGTATTTTAGATAGATATTATTTATTGTATATTACATAGATTGGGGGATGTATATTAGATAGATAGGATGTATTGTATATTAGATAGATTGGGTGATGTACTTTAGATAGATAGTATTTATTTTATATTACATAGATTGGGGGATGTATATTAGATAAATATGATGTATTATATATTAGATAGATTGGGTGATGTATTTTAGATAGATACTATTGCTTGTATGTTAGATAGGGGGTATTGTATTCTATTTCATTTTATTTGTATTGTATGTATTCTATGTATTTCCTTTTCAGGTGTATATTTTTTTTTCTGTAATGTAGATTTTTTATTTTTGGTGATTTTTAATTTTTTAATTTTTGTAATGTAGATTTTTTATTTTAGGTGACTTTGTTTGATTTTCTCTAATTAGAGTGGTGGGGGCTATAAGGGGGTAGGTAGGTAGTTTAGGTAGGTAGTGTAGGTCTTAATAGGTTAGTGTAGAGGGGGGGTTAGTTTAGATATTATGGTTTATTGGGGGGCTATAGTGCAGTGTAGTGTTTATAGTTAGAGTCATGAGGGTACTGGAGAACTCTCATAGCACTTACAGGGTAATGTTAGGCTTCTAACTGTCCCATGAGGGTCTTTAAATACCCTTATGGGACTAATTGGGTTAAATAGAGGCTTATGAGGGTCTGTATAGACCCCCATAAGAGACCGGGTTAAAATGGTGTAGTTCTAAAACTTTGGGTCATAAGGGGCCTGGATGGCTCTCATGGCACTTAGAGTGTCATTACATGTGTTCATTAGTGTGTTATAGGGGTCTATATAGTTGAGGCACACAGTACACTCACATTGTGTGGCAAACAGCATTTCCACACTTTCTTTTATTGCCCCATCATTGTTGACGGGCAAGTCGCTAGTTTTATTATAGTCCTTGAATGTCTACATACTTTCTTTGAATTTAATAAACATTGTCAACATTTTTTTTCTAGTACTGATAATATATTTGAAACAGATATCAAGACAATTTATTTTTAATTTATCTATTGGCAAATATGTAACTAATCCTTATACAACTTGTAAACATAATCATCTGAAAATGCCTCTCAAGTCAAAATAATAATTTGTATCCTCATCCTTCAGGACTAAGCGGCACAGGGCTAATTACAAATAGGTTATTGTAAGGAATCACACAAGACTTAAATCTTATGGGGGCTTTCTAGCTAAAATATAGAATTAATGTAATAAGGAATTAAATACAGACCAACATACTCTAAATAAAATACTGTATTAAAACATCAAATTTGTCTTAAATACATTTAAAATTATATATTTTTGCATAATTCTATGAATAACTTACATATTAATGTGTCATTAAAATAATAAATAAATGAAATCTTAAATTAAAAATATTGAGTTTATGTTCTATATTATCTTTTTTATTTTTTATTATATTATCATAAATCATATACTCGTATACCTTGTTCCTAAATACACTTAAATCCTCACTTAAAATACTCTATAATTTATTTAACACCATTTAACTTCAACCTTTACCCATTTCTATTACTACTTAAAATTTCACACTATAATAACTATTACTATTTTTAAACTACCTAATAGAGGACCATAGTGGTAATAATTTTAACATTTACTAAATATGTATTTTTTTCAGAAAATACATATATACACTCAAAATATAAAACATGTTTTAACGTAAAAAAAATCAGCCTCCATATTTTCATTTTTTAATTTATATATTATTTTTATATGTTAATGTTATTACTATGGAGTCTTGCAGTTTGGTTTAAAATTATTAACTACCTGAAGGGTTAGGATATTTTTAATATACTAGAAGTGTCTAGCTATACAATGAGAATGTAGCAATGACATCTGTCAGTACTCTTAGCAGCAGTTAAATCGTTTACAAATAAATACCCACCCAAGAAAGTATAGGTAGGTAACAACTAGATTATATCTAACCTATCGTACAGGATTGTGTTTGTTTTTGTTTATTGGTAGAAAATTCATCTTTGGTTTTTACCCTGTATGTTTATAGTATTGACATAATTTTATTCTGTGATTTTCCATGTTAGAAGTAATTTAATTATGAATATAACGGACAATCATTTCTGGGGGAAAACTCAAGTCACCTATATGAAATCGTAGACAAGTCATGCATTCATGCATATATAAAAATATAACACTACTGTCACCACCCCCCACCGCCCCCAGGAACTACCAAGCCTCTGAACCTAGCAACAGGACCTCTACTGTACATACTCTAGCCAGTGATCACCATATGGACAAGGTCTGCTGTAATATCCAAAAAGGCAATTTTATTCAAGCGACTATATCACTTTATAATGGTATCAGACCAAGAATTGGATGTTATAAAGGATTTATATCATATTTATATGTCCTGATTTTTTTTCCAAGCCCCTGGTTACCTTTCCAGATCCCCAAGAACCAATTTCACCAGGTCACCTGAGCTCAGGGCTAATAAAAATATGGGTGATCAGTAGTCACGTCCTGTAGCCAACCACAATACCCAGTTAGCTCCCAGTCCCAAGGCAGGGCTTGTTTCCTCAGTAGATTGGAACCTGCATAGTGGTAAAAAGGACTCCATAGACTTCTATGGTGCAGATCCACAGATCTGATTGAGCCATAAAGTATAGTTAACTAAGTTGTCAGACAACAATTGAAAAACATGTTGTTTCAGTAGACAAAGGTCAAGTGATGCCAAGTGCTTTGCAAATTATATCATTTGATCTATTTTCTTGTGGTTAACCACTAATTGGTATATACTTGACCCTAGCCATTGTTCCTGATCCCCCATACAGTCTAAAAAGGAGCCTGCATTGTTTGAAATGTTATGGAATTCCTGGTTGGTCACCAAAAGTTAATACACCCTGGAGGCCACTGCATTGCCCTAGCCGACACCAATCCAACTCAATAAAGGTACCTCTATCAGAGAGGAGGTTGGCTAGGGGAGTGTGTTTATATATATAAACTAAGCATACTTGAGAGTATTTGAACCTGGGACTTCAGCTCCACGGTCAGCAGCTTAGTCCATCTAAAATGCTTTAACTTATCTCAATTACCAACATGAAGTGCAGGGCTTATTAATGAGCAGAAACAACAAACTGAAACCCCTAACTACTATTGATCATAATTCATGAATTCAGCATTCATTTTAAAAAGAAAAACGCTTTCTATTTGCTTTTTCACATTCTCATTAATGTTGGAGAGCAAATTTGGTGAATTCAATGGCTCTTTTATTGTTTCAAGGAGTTGTCTTGCAATACTTGGAGGTGCTTTTCTACAAGTATCAGGGTTTGTATGTACATGGGTTTGTTGAAATGCAAAGGCCTTGGAGAAATCTTGTGGATTGCTTCATGGTTGAAGAGGGAGAGTTCCTTTAAGGTCAGTTTGTTTTACATACAAGTCAAGCATCATTTGACCAAGTAGTAGGAACTGAACTAATTTTGTAATGATCCGGTAAAACACAGTCCAGTGGAGACAAACATAGCTGCAGATGCTGTTAGTGTTAGTGATGCATTTCATAAACTACCAAGTATGTAATAAATGATTTTATTAACACTCACACACACTGGGGGGATAATGGTGGTTCTCAGGCCATTCCAATTAATAAGGAAGTCTGGGAGGTGCCAATTTACTTTTTTAAAGAGCACACCCTCGTGGTAATGGCACCACACTGCAAATATGTTTAAACTTTTCATGCTGTGCTTTTAAAAGTAGTTCATTAGTTGTGCTAGTATCTTATGGGGTTTTGTATGTTGTCTCTAATATTTTTGAGGGTTGTAAATGAATAATTAGGTCACTCATAAATTATTGATAACCTCCTATAAGCTCCAACCTTTTATGAAATGGTATTTACAAGGTTGAAATATAGTGTATAGAACGATATTGAATGTAATATAAGCCCGTCTGCTGACAACTATATATGTGATATATATATATATATATAGAATCTCACAAAAGTGAGTACACCCCTCACATTTTTGTAAATATTTTATTATATCTTTTCATGTGACAACACTGAAGACATGACACTCTGCTACAATGTGAAGTAGTAAGTGTACAGCCTGTATAACAGTGTGAATTTGCTGTCTCCTCAAAATAACTCACACAGCCATTAATGTCTAAACCGTTGGCAACAAAAGTGAGTACACCTCTAAGTGGAAATGTCCAAATTGGGCCAAAAGTCATTATTTTGTGTGGCCACCATTATTTTCCATCACTGCCTTAACCCTCATGGGCATGTAGGTCACCAGAGCGTCACAGGTTGCCACTGGAGTCCTCTTCCACTCCTCCATGATGACATCACGGAGCTGGTGGATGTTAGAGACCTTCCACTCCCCCATCTTCCTTTTGAAGATGCCCCACTGATGCTCAATAGGGTTTAGGTCTGGAGACATGCTTGGCCAGTCCATCACCTTTACCTTCAGCTTCTTTAGCAAAACAGTGGTCATCTTGGAGGTGTGTTTGGGGTCGCAATGCGCATGCGCAGTATATGCCGTGCACTGTGCATACACGAAATACGCTGCGCATTGCGCATGTGCAACTGGCAACTTGCAAGTTATAGTTGTAGTAATTGTGAGTTTGGCGTAATTTTTTACATAACTTGTAATAGTTTTGTACCTTTACATAAAACTAGCTACTTGCCCGTCAAAAATGACGGTATAATATTGTATTAAATATTGTGCATTCTCCCTCTCTCTGTGCTCACTCTCTCTCTCTCTCTCCATACTTCTGTCTCTCCCTTCTCTCTCCCCCATCTCCCACCCCTGTTTCTCCTTTCCCCCTCCCCTATGTCTCTTCCCCTCTGCCACCCATGTGTCTCTTTCACCCTCCCCCCTATTCTTTCCCCCCTCTTCCCTACCTGTGTCTCTTCTCCCTCTTCCCCATGTCTCTTCCCCCCTGTGTTTCTTTCCCATCCCTGCCCTGTGTCTCCTTTCTCACTCCCCCTCCCTCCCCTTTGTCTCTCCTCCCCTCCATCCCCTGTGTATCTTCCCCCTCTCCCTCCTGTGTCTCTTTTACCCCTTTCCTTGCCATGTGTCTCTTTCCCCCCTCCCTCCCCGTCCCCTGTGTCTCCTTTCTCCCTTCCTCTCCCTCTACCTCCCGGCGCGCAATGCTCATGCGCACCCCCGGTGCAATGCACATGTGCGTCTGACGCTGCGCATTGAGAGTCACCTACGTTTTATGCCGCACATTGCACGACTCACAACTTGCAAGTTATAGTGGTATTAGTTGTGAGTTTGGCATCATTTTTTACATAACTTGTAATAGTTTTGTACCTTGTCTCTGTAAAATGCTGTGCACATTGATACAAATAAATACACGTGTTCCTAAGTATTAATAACATATCTGACACATGTACAGAAAAGAGATATCAAGGGTCTGAACCTTAAGTGTAATGTCCAAATGTATGTATTGTGGAGCTTTTTCAAAACTTATTTTCATTTCTAAGGCCACTGAAATCTCAAGTTTACATGGACTATATAAAATAGTGTTGCATTTTTAACTATGACATCAAACTATTCTGCAGTGGGAGCATGCTTTTCGTTTTATTTCATTTGCAGCTTCTAACACACAGCATGTCACTGGTGTGTTTACCTTCAGTAGGAGTGTCTTCAGCTCACAACATGCAGTGATGAATGTCAGCGGTGAGCAAGATGGCAGCCTGCAGGAGAATATACAGGGAGAAAGGGGCTGATCCAGAAACTGTTACTCTGTGGTGAGGTGTAGATTTTATATAAAAGTTACATTGAGAAGAATCACATGTGTTAACTAAACTTAGTTAAAAAATGTATATAGAAATAACCCAAAGTGTTCCTTTAATCAGGCCGGTGCTCAGGTGTATTTTTACCTTTAATGTACACTTTTCCTTTAATCTTAGACTGGCTGAAAGATTTATCTCTGGATAATCACCTCCCCAAGACACAAGCTCTAGATGAGACCTCTAGGTATGTTATACCTCTAGGGGCCCATAAGAAATCTTATAAAACCTCTACAGTGATCGTGATGTAAAGTCACTGGATGACTGTACTGGCCCCAGGTAAGTGAGGACAATCATCACTGAGCACTATAGATGGGATATAACTTACACTCCATGTCTAGCTCTTTTGTACAGGTTGAGAGGATCTCTTTAGTAAAATCTCCATGTGTGTGAAGTAGGAATGATACAAGACAGGAATGGTATATATATATATTTGTTTAGAAAATCTAGTCAGCCTAATCTATCCACCTAACATCTTGGCTTTATCAAACCTCATGCATATTCCAGACATGCCTAACTATGTACGCTCTACCACCTCCTCTAGAAAGTCGTTACACTTATTTACTACTCTGAGTCATTTCTCACATATCTCCTAAATCTTCCATCATGCAACTTCAGATCATGACCTCTTGTTCTTTTGCACTCGTCCTTTCCTTTAACATGCTTTATTACACCATTTGATATATATGAAGGTCTCTATTATATCAAACCTCTTCATTCTTTCCTCTAAGCCAGTGGTCCTAGGACCAGTCCCGATACCTGAGACCTTATATGTCAGGATGAGGAGGGTCTAACACTTTAAACATATCACTACCATCAACTACAGTTCTAGATAGATTATTAATGTAGATAAAATGTAGTCCATTCATATAAGAGCAAAACTACATGAAAATAAAATATGTAACATCATATTAACATTAGAAAGTAACGAGCCACTGCCCAGATCAAAAACATTAAGAGCCATTGGGCTAATATATACACTATAAGGTCATGGAGTCTCACAGCATCTAGATGATCTGCTACTAATTCATCTTCCAACCAAGTATCCTATTGGCTTGTCCAACAACTTTGTTTCCTACTTTTAAATTACCTTAAATAATATACTTTGTTATTCAAAAGTCCATTTAGAAAAAATGACCATAACAGCCTTTTATTATTAAATTATTTGTTTACATCAGTACGTAACACCTTCACCAAAAATATGTCTGTTTTAAAACCCTTCACTAGTTTAATTGCCCTCCTTTTAATTGTCTCTAGTTTATTAATATCCATTTGGAGATCCTGTCCCCATAACTGGACACCATATCTAGTTGAGGTCTGACCAGAGGTCTATAGAGTGACTTTTATCTGCTGCTAATTCATCTTCCAACCCACAATCCCACTGGCTTTTCCACCGCTTTGTTGCATTGTTTCCTACTTTTACATCACCATAAATAATACACTTTGTTACTCACAAGCCCATGTAGAATAAGCCGACCATAGTAGCCATTTATTATTGATTTAAATAATGATTTATTGAAGTAATTCTGTATATAGCACCTTCATACAAAATTCATCAGATTCTTACATCTTTGTTTTGAGATCTAGTGGATTACACTTTGCGGAGTATAGTAGCGCACAGAGCATATTAATCTAATCAGATGAAAGCTGTGAATTCAAATCAGTGTTACTTCAAATTATTTATGTGTTGGCTGCAACTCACAAGTCCAGTCCTTCTGGTACATACCGTATTGGTCCCAATATAAGCCGCAACTTTTTTCCGATTTTTGAGCTTGCGAGTTATGGGTGCGGCTTATAATCGCGACCGTAAAAAATATCATTTCCGATTTGCGAACTTAGCTTGTTACGTGTGCGGCCTCTATTCGCGAACGCAAAATTACTGCCGATTTGCACGATTGCGAGTTAAGGGTGCAGATTTTCGTGCTTGAGACTGCGGTATTGAATAGCGATTTACGTTTTTAGTGATTCTAACATCCTGTAAAGCCTGTAACCTGCAAAAGAAGCTACTGTGCTAATTAGAAAGCCTGTTTCTTGCAATGGCTGATCACAATTTTACGGGTGCGGCTTATATGTGAGTACTATCTTTTTTCTATTTTTTCCCCTTGAACTTTACGGGTGCGGCTTATATGCGGGTGTGCATTATATTCGGATCAATACGGTACATAAAAACATATTTCTGGGAAGACAAAGAGTAAGTTATGTTATTACTAAACAATTTAAATCATAATGGGAACTCAGTATAAGAAGTCAGATTACAAAGTCAGATTACACAACATTGTTTTCAGATTTATTCAGTAAAAATGGCAGCAGAAGTTTGTTGTTGGCCAAGATGTGCAAAGAGATAGATCGGTTTATGCTCCTATGGGATGAATGGGTGACATGTGAAGGTAAACCATAACATCCCTTGGTAAGTAAATGTCATTGTTTTGAAGACAGACCAGATGACACTTAGAATGTACTTTTGCTACATGTTAAGGGGGGGGGGTGTCTACCTCTCAGGCACTGTGAAAACCTTAAAGATCATACATTTCCTTCACAATGCTTGCAGATGCAGGAGGTGAGAAGAGGATCATAGACCATGTGATGGGAGGTAGCCATCTGCATACAAAATATCACCATCACATGCCCTCCTCCACCAAGGCACAGGGCCCCAATCCCCCATGGCTGTCCGCTGTCTCCATGCTGGCGGTGGTGTGGGAGGGCAGGGGGAGGCACTTCCCCCAGGAGGCAGAGCACCTGCAGTGGTGGAGGCATGATGGAAGCAAAGGAGGAGCTGGGCTGCGGGTGGCCAGGGGTTGCCTCCGGGGTGCAGGATGCAGGCCTGGGGACCAGAGCACGTCACATGGCCTCCGCGGTCACTCCCTGGAATGTGCTCTGGTCCGCCTCAATCCTGAGCAGCCCGGCCAGGTAGATCATTAGATGATGTGTCCTCTCCTACCTTTTGCACCTTGCCATGCAGCGCATTACCTCCTCATGATTGACAGAGAGGCCTGGCCTGATGTTGGGGATGGAGGTGCCAGGGGCGTGATGAGGAGGTCTGGGAGTGGGGAGGGTCTGTGGCCTGGCTGGAGGGAGTTGCAGTGTCGGCGGTGATGTGGTTAGGCCTGGTGATTGTGGTGGCGGCCAGTCCAATGCACTGCTGGGGGGGGGGGGGGGTGGTGGCTGGCTGCAGTCTTCATCGCTCCAGTGGGAGGGCCCTGGTGATATGCTTAGTCTTTGGAGGAGGAGGATAGTGGGGTCAAACCCTGCCGGTGTTGCTGGTGGTCCTGATAGTGACCCCACTAGCCATATAAAAATCTCCGCATCTGAGCCACTGCCCTCAAGTCCGCTTCCTTCCTCCTCCCCCTGCACCAGTATTGTGGTGCTATTTTTGGACCCATTGCTGCCCCATTATTTGTAGGTAAACATGTTTGGTGAAGATGAAGTAGTTATGGGTCAGGATATATTCTAGTAGTTTGGTAATGGTATGAGGGTTATATTTCTGGCTCTGTATGTGTGTTGAGAGAAACTTAAGGCATGCCTCAGTGCCATCTTTGTGTGGGATGTTGTTATACAGAGATCATCCATGGTGACAAGTATTTAAGAAACTCAGTGGGGTCCTG